>BQNB010099486.1:1826-23386 GCA_026074375.1 Tanacetum coccineum | reverse complement strand
TTTATAAAATCGACACATGTATTTTTAAACATCTCTTTTTTGCTTGATGAAAATGTAGATGGGTTTCACCAAATTTTGACATTCTATTGTTCAATGTGATGGCTTATTTTTTTTACGTGTCAAAATTGAGCTCTCATATTAGTTTAATTGAAACTTTTAAGATTTTTTTTCACATTTTATATGTTCTCTTATAATATAAGCGATTGTTAAGATTGCTATGACACAAAGTCTTGGCAAGCCTAATATACAAGTGGATTGAATATCTATGATATCATCTATATATTATAAAAAATTCAGTCCTCATCTTTTATTAAGGAGTCTTTATGATGGGACTAAACTAATGCAAGGACTCAAATTAACCATCCACATGAAGATGAAGATGAAGAGTTTATGGAGTTACAACATTGATGTCGCCCTCTAATTATAACACATGCCCTCGAAATCACTATCAAAACACGACACAATTATTCATGTAATACAAATACCCTCCCAAAAACACCCACCGCCGCCATCATATATTTGTTTTTCTAACGAAGCTATTCACGGTTGTCCATCTAATTCGGTGTAAGTCTTATCATATAATTTTTCAAGTTTCTAATGAGTTTGGGTATGATTACTTAATCATTAAAAATGAACTGGGTTTAATTATTTTGTTTTTTTAACGGCAGTTTTATTAAACTAGCAAGAAGCTAGAAAAAGAGACGATTAAAATATATTGTTAAAGAAGATATTGGATCATAAATCCAAACAAACCATTTAGGCGTTAAAGATCTATTCCTGTTTACAATCCAATGGTGTGAGAAGACCTTAATTTCGTCTAAGAGAGTATATTTTCGGGGTAGTTTTAGGTCAAAACAAACCTGGTTCCTATATCTCCTAATAATCCAAGCCGTAGTTTGTACTACCACATATAAATAATTTTTTGGCGAGTAATTTTAGTTAACCGTATCAGCCCACTTGAGATGGGAATCTATAGATTTAGGAGCATCACTAAATCCTCACCAAACTGCAATCAAGTCCTAAAGTTTGGTAGCCAACGTGCAATCAACAAATAAGTGATGGGTAGTTTCAATATCCATGTCACAAATTGTACAACGAGTAGAGTGAACATCAATTCCACGAGCATCAAGATTATATCTGGTAGGTAACCGATCCAGAGAAAGGTGCCATGTATGAATGTTTACCTTTATAGGGAGAGAGCGATTCCAATGAATGTTACCTTGTTTTGCTTCCAGCCCACCCCTGATAGGCCTTCTCTAGGCCCAAGATCTTGTTTTCTACCCATTGGCATTGTTGCATATTTCCATCACTTTGCAAGATTGACTCGCTTCCAGTAGATATAAATGAGGGTACAAAAGCATAAGAGGACTCCCACCAATCCAGTTTTCTGACCAGAAGTAAGTAGAACATCCATCCCTAATTTTTTTGCAGAAAATGTTATGAAGATTCACTTGTAGTTAAGGAAGATATTTGTTTAAGGAAATAATTGAAAACCAAGGACTGAGGCATGACCGAATAATAGTAGGATTCTCAACACTAAATCCCCCAAGAGGACCATGAATTGAAGTGATAACACGTGTCCGAAAGGAGTTCTTTTCTAAGTGAATCGCCACCACCACTTAGACATCATGAAAAGATTCAAAGCATTAAGAGAACTGATGTGTTGTCGTGTAGGATTAATTATTTGATTATCAAGTTTTACATTTATATTTAGCCAACAAACCTAAAACAACACTTTAACGGGCAGTGTACCCGATCAAGATGAAGTTTTGCGGTAAGTAGGGTGTTGAACACAAAGAGTGAAACATTAATCCTATATTCTATCAGTATTTTAATTAGTTCTAATTAGTCTATTTACTGGTTAAACCTATGCTATATACGTTGTCTAATGATATGGGGGGTTTTCAGCCTGAGAGACTGGCACAGGTTTGGTGGTGACAAATATCAATTCAATACACAATAAACACAAAAGAAGAAAACCAGAAGATAGAAAAGTGGTACAAGCCAAATGATAGAAAACTGTATTAGCCATATTAAATCTAGTTCAGTGTTGGTTTGTTTGTTTTAGTGCAATGATTTACTTATCTCGAAACGGCATGTCATTCTTAAGACTTAGGCGGGACATCATCCTAAGACCTAGACATGATTAATCCTGTCACAATTAACGCATCCGCATAAAGCATCCTTTAGTTTAATTATAATCTATCTTAGGGAATCAAAGCAGTGGTAATCCTGTTAAAACCGTAGCCTAACGGGACTTTACCCACTAACTGTTTGACGGTGTTTTATATACTGGTAGTCCACAATTCTAATCTTTATCAGTTAATTAAGAGCATGATTGCTGAAACATAAACGGGTCACCTACCGGTCCAACTAAGCTCATAATTCAAAGAGAAAGACAGAACATTATTTGTGATCTTATTGGTCCAGTAATATAAAACATGATATGGACAGCTATCCCAGGATCTAGATTACTTTTTAGGTATCACTAGACCTAGTTGAATGATAGGTCGCATATTTAAACACATAAAGAAGTATGAGGTGATAAACATAATTAAACAATTAACGATAAATTAAGAAATCTATTTTAAAACAAACCAAACATTGAACTTTCATTAAGATGGCTAATACCTGAGGGTATTAGCCCATAACAATAGTAATTATACAAGCGTAATCAAACAATGAAAATCGAACGCTTAAGAGAGTAAAAATTACACCATGTCTTCTATGGATTCGTGATCAATGCTTGACCTTGGTGGCTTATCTTCTCTTCTAAAATTCGTCTTTAATGAGTATGGTATATAGAATATGATATTGCACACTAAAAACTTGTTTTTGAGTCTTCTATTTATAATGTCTAAAAAAGACTCGATACGCTGTATCTAGATAGGTCGATACCGCATATTGGGCTGGATTCCTTGGAGTGCGCGCTACGTTCTCAATCAATTAGTGAAATCTTTTCCAATTTACTTTATTTACTATATCTTTTAATAGTTATCTTCATGGATACGACGTATGTAAGCAAAAGGGATACGCCGTATTGGGAATTGGTCAAACACGTTTTCTTGTGAAGTCTTGGCGCTGATACGTTGTATCTCTTTTGTTGGATACGGCGTATGTAGTCAGAAATTAGCATTCTTTAAATGTCTTTGTTTTAACTCTAAATTATGCGCCTTTTAGCTTGTCTTCATAAAACACTCCTGAATTACTACATTTATAAACTTTAAAGCAATTAAGTACCAAATAATGCAATAATTATATAAAAATGGGCAAAACAGATAGGATAAATGATATAATAAAGTGACGTTATTTGATGTCATCAAATATCCCCCACTTGAATCCTACTTGTCCTCAAGTAGACTTTAGAAAAGTTTTGGTTTATGAAAATGTGTCCCAACCGAAGTTGAGTACTTTCCGTTTAAGCATCATTTTGTCCTAATCACCTGTACATAACCAAGCTCCTCATGAAATATGGAAATAAAAACACTCAGATCACGTAACTAATCTATGGTGCAACATTTAATTAGTATGCTCAATTGCTCGGTCGTGATTAGTTTTCTATCATAGGCTTGGCAAGGATACACATCTCCACCGCTAATGCTAAGGAGAAACAAGTCAAAAGATAAATTAGGTTAAGAAGGCTTAGGGTTGATCATTCAATAGTCTTTCACCATAAGTACCACACCAACAAGGCAGTTGCATTGTACATACATGGCCGTAACGACGAAATAGACATATACAATCCGATCGCATCCCTATTCGTGTTTAACCAGCGGTTAGGATGAAGAACGATATAGGGTAGGGAGCTTCTAACTTTCACTAAAAGTCGTCATCCAACAAGGCAGCTGAGACATGCATACATGGCCGTAACGACGGAATAGACATGCATGCTCGTACAAGTCCTCGTTCGAGTAGACACTAAGGTTAGTTGCTAGGAAAGGGAAGTAAAATGGGTGTTAAACAAAATTTACGAAACAAATAGATTAAGCCAACAAATAAGGTACGGTTGCTAGTAACTTTCTCCTGACCGTTCCATGACAAAGACTCAAACATATAGACAAACGCCTCGATCACAGAAATGACAAAGACAACCTAAGTTGGCGTTCCCATAACGGTCAACTTCCCTTACATCCCGATCTTTACATACTTTTACAGAGTAAGTGGTGATATCGGCCACTTTTTACAAGACTTTACATCATTGATTTTAGTAACGTATCTACGAATAATCAATCATTCCAAGTAATTCCTTCGGTATAAATTTCTTTTGAACCGACTATTTTTCTTCCTTTTTTTCTTGTTTTTTCCAATTATTTTTCTCTTTTTCTCTTTTTTTTGCAATACATCATAAATCTCGGTTTAATTCCACCGTCTTCACTATCATAATTCATCCGGATAATCTTTTCCTTGTAGTACTTTTTCTTTGGACATGATTCATAATCGCGAAAGTAGCAAAACTTACGAGCTACATATTTTTCCCATTGCATTGTGTAATTTCCCGACCATTACAAAGATAGAAAAATTTCACTTTGACACAGGAAATACAAAACTTTACACGAAAGCAACTAGCAACTTTGATTAGAATAGGCTTAATCTACACAGTGGGCTAAGGTGCAAAGGTGTAACGAAACATATAATATGGTGTAGAAAAAGAAAGGAATGGCTCAACAGGTTGTTCTAGGGGATTTACTTTAAAAATGAGAGTAATCAAAGGGTTACACAGGATTTAACTAACCAATGTGGTTAGTTATTTTACGACATGTAGGCTATTTGGTTTAATAGTAGAAATTTATCAGTTGAACATGTTCCTCCATCTAAATCCATAGTACTCATCATTGCGGTCTCGAGTGATATACCAGGCCAAGTTCTAAAGTCCACTACATCACCGGCACACTCATAATTTTGTAGAATTTTTAGTATATTCTTAAAAAATTTATGTTATTATGGTATTGTGCTTTTGTTAATGTATCAATAACTATGTATTAAAGTTTTCTCATAAGCCAATTGGAAACGGAATAGGCTTAATTCTCACAATATGTATCAAGGGTTATAGTGCGTTAGATAATGTAACTAGTGATTTTTACAAAAGTCATGCTAATTTTTTTTTAATTTGGCCTATTTTAAGCACTTTTTAGTACGTAGCATGTTATTTTGTAAAAAAGAAGATAGGTACGTTCTAATTCTCCCTCCCCCACTTAAATTATACAACGTCCTCATTGTATAGATAAAACAATTAAATAATAAGGGAAAATAGAATTAGAATGGAAAACTCCCTGATGTTTGCTCGTGATAATTCTCCAAGATGGGTTCTTGAGCAAAAAGTGTGTTGACTAGGGCTTCAGAATGCCCAGATAAGTTCAACACGTGTATTTTTCATAATATACCATATCATAGTTTCAGTAAGGTCCTACATAAAAGATTAGAAGACAAGTGCAATTTCTATCTCGCTACAATGGTACAAGAAAACAATTAAACACACAAATGTACAGGGATCAATACGCCGTATCCCAAACCCTAGGATACGCCGTATGGTTCCTGTAAAAACAATTAAATACTAAAAATTAAATATTAAGTTTTAAAACTGGCAACGTCCAAACACGTCTATACGCCGTATCTAGAGGGGTTCGATACGCCGTATAGAGTGTCTGGGAAGATAAACTCATGCAACAAACAATTAAAATGCGACAAACAATTAAAATGACTGGGTTGTCTTCCGGGAAGCACTTTTGTTTCAACTGGTCTTTAAGTTTGACCTTTTTCCTTCATGTGTCGAGCTCTATGAATTCGTTATCATTTGTGTTGAAACTTCTATCGTGGTATTTTTTAACCAGTCCGATGACCTAAAGCTTGAACCATCATTGATCGGGTGATTCGACTGCTCATATAGGGACATTGTTTTAACACAAAGGACCGTTCGCAATTTCGACATGAGTTTCCCTGGGTGTAACTTTAAGCGGGAGTTAAACAACAAGACTTTTTCTCCATTTTTAAAATCCTTATCTCTGCGGAGCCTAGAGTCATGCCATTTCTTAGTTTTTTCCTTGTAGATTCGAGTATTTTCATATGCTCCGTCTCGTAACTCCATTAATTCGTTAAGCTCCATGAAATGATTTTTTGCAGCTGCCGTGAGATCTATATTGCATTGTTTAAGTGCCTAGTATGCTTTATGTTCAATCTCAACTGGCAGATGACAAGCTTTTCCGTAAACCATCCTAAATGGGGTACATCCTGTCGGTGTCTTGTAGGCGGTTCTGAAGGCCCATAATGCATCGTTGAGTTTTTCAGACCAATCTTTTGGGTTATATCCGACCGATCTCTCCAAAATACGTTTGATAGCTCTGTTGGTGACTTCGGTTTGGCCATTAGTCTGAGGGTGGTATGCTGTTGATATTCTATGAGTCACCCCGTATCTAAGCAAAGCTTTTTCAAGTTGAGAGTTACAAAAATGTGTTCCCCTATCACTGATTAAGGCTTTAGGAACCCCGAATCTGGCAAACAACCCTTTTAAGAATTTTACCACTACACGAGCATCATTTGTAGGTAGAGCCTGAGCTTCAACCCATTTAGACACGTAATCTACCGCAACTAGGATATACTTGTTACCCCTTGAGTCAGGAAATGGTCCCATAAAGTCTAGTCCCCAAACGTCAAAGACCTCACATACTTGAATATTGTTTTGAGGCATCTCGTTTCGTGATGAAATGTTCCCCGATTTCTGACATGCGTCGCACTTCATTACATAGTCTTTAGCATCTCTAAAGATACTGGGCCAATAGAATCCCGCTTCGTAAACTTTTCTACCTGTAACTGAAGCACTATGATGTCCCCCGGTTGGACCAGAATGGCAGTGTGCCAATATTTCGAGGATTTCACTTCCAGCGACGCATCTTCTCATTACATTGTCTGGACACAATCTAAATGCGTATGGTTCATCCCAAAAATAATTCTTTACTTGAGAGAAGAACCGCTTTTTCTTTTCTGGTGTCCATTCTAGAGGTACTACTTTTCCGACAATGTAGTTGACATAATCCGCATACCATGGTTCTTCGTCATTTATCTTGGTTTTCAATATCATTAAATGTTCATCGGGAAATTTGTCTTCGATTTCATCTTTGGCTAATTCTCCTATATTTGGATTCTCGAGTCTTGATAGATGATCAGCAGCCAAGTTTTCTGCCCCTTTTTTATCTTTTATCTCGATATTGAATCCTTGAAGAAGCAGAACCCATCTGATAAGCCTTGGTTTGGCATCCTGTTTGCTAAACAAATACTTTAAAGCAGAATGATCAGTGTAAACCACAGTTTTTGATAAAATGAGATAAGGGCGGAATTTGTCAAAGGAGAAAACAACTGCTAGAAGTTCCTTTTCGGTGGTGGTGTAATGTGCTTGGGCATCGTTTAGGGTTTTGCTAGTATAATAGATAGGGTTAAATTTCTCGTCTATTCTTTGTCCTAAGACTGCTCCTACTGCAAAATTACTGGCATCGCACATTAATTCAAAAGGCATACTCCAGTCGGGAGATATTATGATAGGCGCGGTGGTCAATCTTTCTTTTAGCTTATTAAATGCTTTTTTACAATCTTTGGAAAAATCGAATTTAGCGTCTTTCATTAAAAGCTGGGTCATTGGTTTGGAAATCATGGAAAAATCTTTTATGAATCTGCGATAAAACCCAGCGTGCCCCAAGAAACTTCTAACGCCCTTTACATTTGTGGGATAAGGTAATTTGGCAATTACATCGATTTTTGCTTTGTCAACTTTGATTCCTTTCCCAGATATTTTATGCCCCAAAACAATACCTTCTTTTACCATAAAATGACATTTTTCCCCAATTTATTACAAGGTTGGTCCTCTTCACATCTACCGATCATTATTATCTAAATTATTGACCATTTTGGGGTTTTCCCCAAAGGAATTAACCGAATACCGAGATCATCCATAAAAACTTCTACCAAGTCATGTAATATTACGTCATGCATTCTTTGAAAGTTGTCAAGCTTGCATAATCTGAACGACATCCTCCAGTAGCAAACGTCCAAAAAAAGGAGCAAAGGATAAGTAAAAGTTGTCTTCTCTAGAACTCTGGTTGCAGATTGGGATTTGGGAAGAACCCTGAAACACCATTAAGAAAACAATAGTACTCATTCCCAATAATCGTTCTAGCATTGATCGATAAAAGGGATGGAAAATGATCTTTTGTGTTACGTCATTTAAATTTACGATAGTCAAGCACACGCACCATCCAGTATTCAGTATACTAATGGTAATAACTCGTGTTGTTGTTTAACAACCACGATCCTTCCCTCCTTCTTAGGGACGACGTAATGGGCTTACCCAAGGACATCTGAGATAGGGTAAATTAGTCCCTGAATCAAGTAACCTAACGATCTCATCATTAACGCACACTTGGACTTTCGGATTAAACCTGTCTCCTGAGGTTGGATGACAGGCTTGGAAGCTTTCTTCCATTAAAAATTTTGTGATGCAAAAAATGACGGGCTTAATTCCCCTTCGATGTCCGACATCTTCCAAGCGATTGCTCCCTTTCGTCTTTCCAGTACCCGTAGAAGTGAAACTTTCTCTTTTTCTGTTAGTTTAGACGAAATTTTTTTTTTAATTTGGCCTATTTTTAAGCACGTAGCATGTTATTTTATAAAAAAGAAGACAAGTACGTTCTAATTCTCCATCCCCCACTTAAATTATACAACGTCCTCGTTGTATAGACAAAACAATAAAATAATAAGGGAAAATAAAATTAGAACGGAAAACTCCCTGATGTTTTGCTCGTGATAATTCTCCAAGATGAGTTCTTGAGCAAAAAGTGTGTTGACTAGGGCTTCAGAATGCGCGGATAAGTTCAACACATGTCTTTTTCAGATTATACCATATCATAGTTTCAACAAGGTCCTGCATAAAAGATTAGAAGACAAGTGTAATTTCTATCTCGTTAAGTTTGACCTTTTTCCTTGTTGTATCTACTTGGTACGATGTACAGTCTATCCTTCGTCCTTTTTGGGAAAGATGTCATGGTAAACACTTAATACTCTGTTAACGGTTTGTGCCCAAGAGTCGCATTCGCGTGTGCATATGGATAAGAACTCTTCATTATCTCTTATCGTGTATTTGATCACTTCGAATTTGTCCACTCTGCATACTCCTTCGTTGGGTTGTTTATTATTTATTTTCTCGGAGTAGGGTTCGCCACTTAGATTCATACCACTTAATTTGTTAGCATCCTCATTATTCTCATTATGATGGTTTTTATCCTTTTCGTTATTAATATTCAAAGAGGGTTTGGGGCATAAGTCGTTAGGAGGGTTCCAGTATTCATGCTCCTTCAATTCTTCGTCGCTTGAAATTTCATCATTCAATAGTCCTTCCTCATTTCCTATTTCTATCCAGGTATGCAATAGTGCGCGTTTAGTTGTCCCATCCACTTTATGTGGTCTTTGAACTTCTAGTTCCTCCAAGGTATGAATTCGAGTGGATCACGACCTTCTTCATCATCGTCGCACATCTTATCATAATTGCTAGCACATGATAGGGGATAAAATTTCTTGAAAAATTTCTTCACTAACTCTTCCCAGATGGTAATATTCCCATCTCCCTCGTTCATCTACCATTTTCTTACGTCCTTCGAAAGTGAGAAAGGAAAGGCTTTCATGCGGAGTTGAAAAGGGTCCACTCCGGCTATTTTGACCATGTCTAGTATTTCAAGAATTTTGCCGATATTCCTGATCATATCTTTTTCACACCTTCCGCTGAAAGTATTATTTTGTAGCTCTGTTAATAATTCCTTGCTGAATTCAAATTTCACATTGCATTCGACCCTTGGTCAGCAAGATTATGTTCTGCTTGAGTTTCATTCAGAATATGTTTTGCCATTGTTCGTCAAACAGTCTCCTGAAATTAAGCATAAATAATCAGTAGGATGTGCCCTTAGGGAAGGGAACACATAAAACAGGAAATCGATCATAAAAAACCACGTCTGCTACTGTATCAGTTGACAAATACGCCGAATCTTATTGATTTGAATACGTCGTATAGGTCTGTTGAATGCCAGTACGCCGTATTGAGTTCACAGAATACGCCGTATGTTTCAAAAAAATAGATACGTCATTTAGATTGTAGAATTCAATACGCTGTTCTAGTTAGAAGGTTTGATACGTCGTATCCAACTGGTGGATACGACGTATCAAGTGATCAATCAGAACAGAATACTGTTTTAAAACAATTAAATGCAAGAATTTAAGCAAACAAATTAAACACACAATGCGAATAAAAACAAACAAAATTTAAATAATTAGATTACACTAAACTAAACTAATGGTTAGAAATACTAATAAGAATAAGGTTTAATTATTTCACTCCCCGACAACGGTGCTAAAAACCTGATGTGTTGTCGTGTAGATTATTTGATTATCATGTTTTACATTTATATTTAGCCGACAAACCTAAAACAACAATTTAACAGGCAGTGTACCCGGTCAAGATGGAGTTTCGCGGTAAGTAGGGCGTCGAACACTAAGAATGAAACATTAATCCGATATTCTATCAGTATTTTAATTAGTTCTAATTAGTCTATTTACTGGTTAAACCTATGCTATATACGTTGTCTAATGATATGGGGGGTTTTCAGCCTGAGAGACTGGCACAGGTTTGGTGGTGACAAATATCAATTCAATAGACAATAAACACAAAAGAAGAAAATTAGAAGATAGAAAAGCGGTACAAGCCAAATGATAGAAAACTGTATTAGCCATATTAAATCCAGTTCAATGTTGGTTTGTTTGTTTTAGTGCAATGATTTACTTATCTCGAAGCGGCATATCATTCTTAAGACTTAGGCGGGACATCATCCTAAGACCTAGACACGATTAATCCTGTCACAATTAACGCATCCGCATAAAGCATCCTTTAGTTTAATTATAATCTATCTTAGGGAATCAAAGCAGTGGTGATCCTGTTAAAACCCTAGCCCAACGGGACTTTACCCACTTATTGTTTGACGGTGTTTTATATACTGGTAGTCCACTATTCAAATCTTTATCAGTTAATTAAGAGCATGATTGCTGAAACATAAACGGGTCACCTACCGGTCCAACTAAGCTCATAATTCAAAGACAAAGACAGAACGTTATTTGTGATCCTATTGGTCCAGTAATATAAAACACGATATGGAGAGCTATCCCGGTATCTAGATTACTTGGTCCGTATCACTAGATCCAGTTGAATGATAGGTCGCATATTCAAACACATAAACAAGTATGAGGTGATAAACATAATTAAACAATCAACGATAAATTAAGAAATCGATTTTAAAACAAACCAAACATTGAACTTTCATTAAGATGGCTAATACCCGAGGGTATTAGCCCACAACCATTGTAATTATACAAGCGTAATCAAACAATGAAAATCAAACGATTAAGAGAGTAAAAATTACACGATGTCTTTTATGGATTCGTGATCAATGCTTGACCTTGGTGGCTGAACTTCTCTTCTAAAATTCGTCTTTAATGTGTATGGTATATAGAATATGATATTGCACACTGAAAACTCATTTTTGAGTCTTCTATTTATAATGTTTGAAAAAGACTCGGTACGCCGTATCTAGATAGGTGGATACGGCGTATTGGGCTGGATTCCTTGGAGTACGCGTTACGTTCTCAATCAATCAGTGATATCTTTCCTAATTTACTTTATTTACTGTATGTTCGAATAGTTATCTTCATGGATACGGCGTATGTAAACAGAAGGGATACGCCGTATTGAGAATTGGTCAAACGCGTTTTCTTGTAAAGTCTTGGCGCTGATACGCCGTATCTCTTTTGTTGGATACGGCGTATGTAGTCAGTAATCAGCATTCTTCAAATGTCTTCGTTTTAACTCTAAATTATGCGCCTTTTAGCTTGTCTTCACAAAACACTCCTGAATTACTGCACTTATAAACTTTAAAGCAATTAAGTACTAAATAATGCAATAATTATATAAAAGTGGGCAAAACAGATGGGATAAATGATATAATAAAATGACATTATTTGATGTCATCAAGAACTAACTCCAATCCCTCCACATGATTTTAGAGAGCACACTTTTTTCCAAGGAACCTCCCCAAAAGAAATTACGTCTTACTTTCTCAAGATAGTTTACAACACACTTTGGAGCTTTGTAAATAGAGAAAAAGTAAGTACCAAGAGCTCCAATAATCGATTTCAAAAGAGTAAGCCTACCTCCATAAGTGTTAGAAACAAAGAAGTCTCGGTTACTAGTAGTTATTTAGCATTTACTAGCTCATTAATTAATGATGTTTAATGTAATCGGGCCGACAAAGAAAAAGCCAGAAAAGCCCATCCAAAGGCCCATATGGCTGGCCCCTCTAGGGGTTATATATACCCTTCACTTCTCTAGGTTTAGACCATGTGATGATCTCTGTAAACACAAAACTCATATCTCTTGTAAGTTTAATCATCCTTCATTAATTTTCTTTCCAATTTTTCTCTTGATCTTTAAACCTTAATCTTTCTTGTGAGATGAATAATTATTAGAACCATCAATTAGTATCAAGAGCCTAAGTGGTAGGTGTTTTGATCTTGTGTGTTTTAAATTTTTTACTGTTCATGGGGTACTATTCACGATACTGTTCATGACACTATTCACGACACTATTCATTGGGTACTATTCATCGTAAAAAAAATTCGGCATATTTTTTTACAAACTTTCGGCTGGTTTAAAAAAAAACAAATTTCGGTTTATTTAAAAAAAAAAACTTTCGGTTGATTTAAAAAAAAGGATTCGGCATATTTTTTTAAAAATAAGAGGAAGAGATCTATATTTTTGGGAAGTAAATATTTGTTTCCTAAAATCAAGGGATTTGATTTTATCCTAGTGGCGGTTAATTTTGGAAGTGAATATTTGTTTCCTAAAATCAAGGGATTTTATTTTATCCTAGTGGCGGTTAATTTGGGAAGTAAATATTTGTTTCCTAATATCAAGGGATTTGATTTTATATCCTTGGCTGTTAATTTTGGAAGTAAATATTTGGTTCCTAAATTCAAGGGATATAATCTTCTAAATTTGGAAATTATATTCTTGTTTTTTTCTCCTATGTGAGAATGTAGTACTTCTTCATCAGACATAATTCATAATTGCGAAAAGTAGCGAAACTTACGAGCTACATAATTTCCCATTGCATTGTGCAATTTCCCAACCATTACAGAGATAGAAAAATTTCACTTTGACACAGGAAATACAAGACTTTACACGAAAGCAACTAGCAACATAGAGAAATAGGCTTAATCTACACGGTAGGCTAAGGTGCAAAGGTGTAACGAAACATATAATATGGTGTACAAAAAGAAAGAAATGGCTCAACAGGTTGTTCTAGGGGATTTTACTCAAAAAATAAGAGTAATCAAAGGTTACACGGGAGTTAACTAACCAGTGAAGTTAGTTATTTTTACGACATGTAGGCTATTTGGTTTTAATCCTTGAATTTTATAGTTGAACTGGTTTCCTTCTAAATTCCATAGTACTAATCATGGCGTCTCGATTTTCAGGTCATTATTTACCAGGCCAAGTTCTAAAGTCCACTGTATCACCGGCACACTCATAAATTTGTAGAATTTAGTAGATAGTTGGAAACGGAATAAGCTTAATTCTCACAATATGTATCAAGGGTTATGGTGCGCTAAGCAATGTAACTAGTAATTTTTACAAAAGTCATGCTGAAAAAAAATTAAATTTTGACCATTTTTAAGCACTTTGCATGTTATTTTGTAAAAAATAAGACAAGTACGTTCTAATTCTCCACCCCCCACTTAAATTATACAACGTCCTCATTGTATAGATAAAATAATTAAATAATGAGGGAAAATAGAATTAGAACGAAAAACTCCCTGATGGTTTGCTCGTGATAATTCTCCATGATGAGTTCTTGAGCAAAAAGTGTGTTGACTAGGGCTTCAGAATGCCCGAATGAGTTCAACACGACTCTTTTTCAGCATATACCATATCATAGTTTCAGCAAGGTCTTGTAAAAGGTTAGAAGACAAGTGCAAATTCTATCGCGCTACAATGGTACAAGAAAACAATTAAACACACAATTGTACAGGGATCAATACGCCATATCCCAAACCCTAGGATACGCCGTATTGTTCCTGTAGAAACAATTAAATTAGTAGAAATTAAATATTAAGTTTTAACATCTGATACGTCAGACATGAATAAGTCGTACTCCAATGGGGTTCATATATGTATGTAAAGTCTGGGGAAGAGATCATGCAGAAAATTAAAAATTCAAACAGTAAAGGCGGACAACTAATTAAGTACTGGACCGGTTGTCTCCGAGAGTACTTTTGTTTCTGTGGTCTTTTAAGTTTGACATTTTTCCTTTTATCTTGTCAGGTGTCGTCTAAGACCCATCCATCGTTTTGGGACGTAAAGTTCTTGATAAGCAATGAGGCTACTCCTTTGAATGGATTGAGGTAATCGACCTCCTTTTATGTTAATGTATCTCATCGTCCATATATTGAATGAGTATTTCATCATCTCGAATCTCTTGACTTTGCAGTTTGATGGTTCATGAATTGGATCATCATTTTGATTTTCTTGAGTACAACTGACGTTGCTTGCTTCATAATCTCTTCTAAATATACAGTCGGTATCAAGATAAGGATTACTAACCCATTCAGTCTTTATATTCGCATGTGGTCCTCGTCCGAAATTTTCCATACGAGTAAATAGAGCGATCTCGTGAGCGTTCACTTTCCACCAGCACTCTTGTAGTTTTACTAGTACTTCATATTCCAGCTCGTGGAAATTTTCAAAACAGCATTTTAACCATCTGCAGAATTTTATCACCCCCGGAGTCAAAATCTCCCCCATGGAATCTCTATTTTAGCCATTAGTGCTAGGTTTCATACCTTCAGGTTTACCTTATCAGCAAGTTCATCGTACCACTTGTGATCTTGGAAGTACGTCATGCTTCCAACTCGAACCATTCCTGGTAGTTCTCCACCATTACAGAATCCATCAATGTCAGAGTTGCACGTGGGCCACTTAGCTTTTCCATTCTTGAAGCGGTATGGTTCGCATATGTGATCACATTGTATCGGTATGGTACTCCCTTTTCCGACCACGGTTCATCAGTACCCTTTGCTTCGTCATTATTCAACTCTTGTTCATATTCATCATAAGTGAATAGATCAATGTAAATTTTCAGAAGGCAATTGAATTCGTTGAACGCCTCGTACAAGGGTGTCTCGAAGTCAAACAGATTTCCCTCTATCATGAAGATTTCGGGAGCATTGTTAGTTTTGTTTGGGTCTTCCTCTTCCTCAATATCTTCATCATCATTATGGTAAAAAAGATGGTGGAATTTCATAATGAACTTTTCGACCATGGTGTCCCAAGTAGTGATCGAGCCCATACACTCCTTGGTAAACCATTCATATGCGACTTCAGTTAGTAAAACAGGGAAAATACCCTAACCAGAAACAGTCTTTAGTTAACCGTTAATTTTGATCGGCCCAACAACATCGAGAAATTTATTGATGTGTTCGTATGCGTTTTCCCCTTTGTTTCTATTAAAAGCATCATTACGTATCTTTTTTAAGAATGTCCCTTGTATTTCGACGATGCATTTCTCGACCATTCTTCCCTCGTTGTCATTAGAGACGAAATTCTTTCGGGTAGCAATGATGTAGTTGTTTTGTTCTGCTATGTGAGTTTCTTTGTCAACCGTTTCCTGTAATTTTAGCATAAATAATCAGTAGGATGTGCCCTAGGGAAAGGGAACACATAAAACAGGAAATCAAAAGCAAGATTACTATTGTTACTGTATCAGATGACGAATACGCCATATTCAATTAATTTGAATTATACGCCGTTATGGGTTGTTGATGCCATACGCCGGTATGAGTTTCACGGAATATTTGTATTTTTAGAATCGTCTACGCCGTTTTAGACTGTGAAAACTCATTACGTTTGTCAATGATCAGAAGGTTTGATACATCATATCCAACCGGTGGATACGACGTATCAGGTGATTAGTCAGAACAGAATACTATTTAAAACAATTAAACGCAAGAATTTAAACACACAATGCGAATAAATACAAACAGAATTTAAATAATTAAGATTACAATAATTTAATAAAAGGTTAGAAATTCTTTGATAAGATTAGGTTTAATAATTTCACTCCATTGGAAACGACGCTCTAAAAAACCTTGAAGTGCTTCGGTAGGGTCAATTATTTGTTTTAATAGTTTTAAATTTATATTTAGCACGACAAACCTAAAACCAAACACTTTAACGAGCAGTTTGTACTCGATCAAGTTGGGTACTAGTTCACGGTAAGTAGGGTGTCGAACACTAAGAGTGGAAATTTAATCTATATTCTGGTCAGTATTTTAATTAGTCTATTTACTGGTTAAACCTATGCTATGTACGTTGTCTAATGAAATGGGGGGTTCAGCCTGAGAGACTGGCACAGGTTTGGTGATGACAAATACCAATTCAATACACAATAAACACAAAAGATGAAGATTAGTATATAGAAAGCGGTACCAAGCCAAATGAAAGATAGAAAACTGTATCTAGTCATATTAAATCCGGTTCAATGTTGGGTTTGTTTGTTTTAGTGCAATGATTTACTTATCTCGAACGACACATATCTTCTTTAAGCACTTAGGAGGACATCATCCTAAGACCTAGACACAATTAATCCTGTCACAATTAATGTATCCGCATAAAACATCCTTTAGTTTAATTATAATCTATCTTAGATAATTAAAGCAGTGGCGATCCTGTTAAAACTCTAGCCCAACGGGACTTTACCCACTTATTGTTTGACGGTGTTTTATATACTGGTAGTTCACTGTTCCATCTTATCAGTGAATTAAGAGCATGATTGCTTGGAAACATAAACGGGTCACACCGGTCCAAACTAAGCTCATATTCAAAGACAATGACACAGAACGTTATTTGTGATTCCTATTGGTAGACATATGAAACACGATTTGGAGAGCTATCCCGATATTATAGATTACTGGTCTGTAACACTAGAAACCCAGTTGATTGATAGCTCGGCTATTTCTACAAACCACATAAACAAGTTGGAGAGATAAATAAACATATTAAACAATCCACGATAAATTAATTAAATCATATTTTTAAACCAAACCCCAAACATTGAACCTTCATTAAGATGGCTAATACCCGAGGGTATTAGCCCACAACCAATTGTAATTATACAAGCGTAATCAAACAATTGAAATCGAATGATTAAGAGTGTAAAAAATACACGATGTCTTTCTATGATTCGTGATCAATGCTTGACCTTTATGGCTAATCTTCTCTTCTAAATTCGTCTCTGATGAGTATGGTATAAAGAATATGATATTGCACACTGAAAACTCATTTTTGAGTCTTCTATTTATAGTTGCTAAAAAATACTCGATACGCCGTATCCAGATAGGTCGATACGGCGTATTGGGCTGGATTCCTTGGAGTGCGCGCTACGTTCGTAATAAATCTTTGATATCATTCCCAATTTACTTGATTTACTGTATCTTCGAATAGTTATCTTCATGGATACGGCGTATGTTGATAGCATGGATACGCTTGCGATTGGGAATTGGTCAAACACGTTTTTTTATGAAGTCTTGGCGCTGATACGCCGTATCTCATTTAGTTGGATACGGCGTATTGGTGAATTTTCAGAAATCTTCAAATGTCTTCGTTTTAGCTCCAATTTATGCGCCTTTTAGCTTATCTTCACAAAACACTCCTGAATTACTGCATTTATCAACTTTAAAGCAATTAAGTACCAAATAATGCAATAATTATATAAAAGTGGGCAAAATAGATGGGATAAATGATATAATAAAGTGACGTTATTTGATGTCATCAATATCACGTATTAATCAGTTGAATGAATACGCTGTATTGAACCTAGAATTGGATACGCCGTATCCGATGAAAGTGGATACGCCGTATTCAGCTATCGACCAGAACAGTGTATTAAGAAAAACAATTAAATACGTAAACAATTAAACAAACAAATATACAAGCAAAAAATTAAAAACAAATATACAAATATTATAGAATATACAGATTTTACACTAATTCTAATTACACTATACCAGGGTTAGATCTAATCATAATGTTAAAAACCAAATATATAAATAAAAATCAAGATTAATTTTAACTCCTCGGCGGGGCGCCAAAACTTGATGTGTCTTGTGTGGTGTATATTTAATTGATTCAAGTTTTATCATTTTATTTTGTCGACCCTAAAACCAAAAAACAACACTTTAAAGGGGAGGTGTAACACCGATCGGTAGTAGTTTGGTGGTAAGTAGGGTGGTCCGGAACTCTTGAAGGAGGTTAAATCTATCAATTCTATTAATATCTTGGTTATCTAATCTATGTTAATTCTATCCTATTCTAAACCTTTGTTAGTCCTAGTTACTTAATTCTAACGGTGGAAATGACGGGGTTTTTTTGCCGAGAGACTGGCACGCTTTGGTTGGTGACTATAATCAATTCAAGGCACTTTAACCCACGCAAGCTAATTAACAAAGGATAAAAGAGCGATCGAGCCTTATATAAGAAAATTGTTTTAACCATTATTAATCCGATTAGAATGTTGGTTTGTTTATTAAGTGCAATGATTTTTTCTCTCGAGGCGGCATATCATTCTTAAGACTTAGGCAGTACCTATCTAAGAACTAGACACATTAATCCTATCACAATTAAAGCATCCGTATAAAGCATCCTTATTTGATAATTATATCTATTTTGGGGATTAAAGAAATGGTGATCTTGTTAAACCCTAGCTATAAAGACCTTTACCACTTTACCGCTTAATGGCAATTTATACACTAGTAGTCCACTTGTCCAACTATCCAATGGAATCAGAACGTTACTTGTTAAATTATCTAGGTCACCTGCTAGTTTATCTAGGACCCCTGCTAGTCAACATGATCAATAAATCATTGGCAATATCCAATTAACTAGTTAAGCCCGAAGCATATCTTAGACACGGACTTAGAAGGATAATATTTGTGTAACTATGATTCTAGATGTATAAATCACTATATGGAGAGCTATCCTGGACTCTAGATCTACTTGGTCCACTTCACTAGATCAAGTTGAATGATAGGTCGCATACAAAAGCGCGTAAACAAGTATAAATTGATAAACATAAACAAGCACTCAACGATAAATCAAGAAATCAAGATAAACAAATACCAAACATTCAAATCTTCATAATAATGGCTAATACCCGAAGTTATTAGCCTTTAAACGTCATAATAAATACAAGGGCAATTATTTAGCCAAGGTAAACTAACCAAGTTAATGAATGATACCAAAAACTGAACGATTACTAAAGTATATGGAATTACACGTTATCTTCTATGGATTGGAATGCGTTGCTCGACCTTTTCTGCTCTGTTTCTCCTCTGAAAATCAACTTTTGTGGTTTAGGTATCGAGAATATGATTTAGCACACTTAAAACTCGTTTTTGAGTTTTCTATTTATAAGGTCTGGAAGTCAGTTCGTAACGGCGTATCCAAGTATTAGATATGGTGTATTGGGGGTTTCTTAGAGTGGGGACCACGCTTGATATCTTCCAGAATATTATATTGATTCCATATCTTGAATACGACGTATTGAGTCTTCTGGATACGGCGTATTGATCTTTATTCCTGATTGGTCTTTGGTGAGTGTAGGCACGGATACGCCGTATCTTCCTTGATGGATATGGCGTATTGGTCTTCAAAATAGTAATCTTTAAAATATCTTCATTTAAGCTCTAGAATGCGCGTCTTTTGCTTAGTTTCACCAATTACTCCATAATTACTATAATTATCAAATATAAATGATTAAGTAACAATTCCTTTCAATAACTATACAAAATGGGTTAATAACATGGGATAAATGATGCTATAAAATAGACATTATTTGATGTCATCAGTTAGATTGGTTCTATCTCGAAGTAGAACTCGGTATTTAGATTAGTACCAGAAAAAGTGTAAGCGACGTGTACGGTTTTCTACGCCTAAAGGGGGCTTGTTGACATATTGAAGATAACTCTCAAGTTGGGTACTTGGAGAGTGGAGTAGGGCGAAGAGGTGCTTCGTAGCCGAACCACTATAAATCATTGTGTCATCGGTTTGATCTTTCTTACCTTTACTTGCTTATATTTTGTTGTTAGTTTATTTATTTATTGCATCGCTATCATATACACTTATGTATGTCTCTTGAATACACATAAGTCGACAATCTATGTTTTAAATTTAAAACGGTAAAAACTATTCAACCCCCCTTCTAGTTTCCACACCAAGGACCAGTAGCAGACACGACTCAATTTGGGTTATTGTCGATCGACTGACCAAATCTGCGTATTTCTTAGCGGTCCATGAAGATTACAAAATAGAAAGGTTAGCAAGACTATACATCAACGAGATCGTAGCAAGGCATGGTGTGCCTGTGTCAATTATATTTGATCGTGACAGTCATTTTACATCAGGATTTTGGCGATCACTGCAGAAAGCATTAGGAATGCAACTATATTTGAGTACTGCTTACCATCCCTAGACCGATGGTCAGAGTGGGCGTACCATTTAAACGTTGGAATATATGCTTAGAGCTTGCATAATTAATTATGGTGGTAATTGGGATACTCATATACCAACAGTTACCACACGAGCATGAAATGTGCTCCGTTTGAAGCTTTGTATGGAAGGAAATTTCAAAGTCCCATAGCTTGGGCAGAGGTAGGAGAAAGCCAGCTAATTGGACCAGAGATTGTCAAAGAGACCACCGATAAGATTGTTCAAACAAAGGAAAGGTTGAAGGCTGCACGAGATCATCAGAAGAGCTATGCTGACAATTGACGAAAGTCGTTAGAGTTCAGTGTCGGTGATAAAGTACTACTTAAAGTGTCGCCTTGGAAAGGCGTAGTACGTTTCAGTAAGAAAAGCAATATTTTACCGAGATATGTAGGACCGTTTGAGGTGGCCGAACGAGTGGGTCCTGTTGTTTATTGATCGCGTCTACCGTAAGAACTTGTAGGCATTCATGACATGTTCCACGTGTCGAACCTGAAGAAATGTCTAGCTGACGTAAACTTGCACGTACCGCTAGAAGAAATCAAGATCGGCGACAAACTACGTTTCATTGAAGAACCTATTGAAATTATGGACCATGAGGTCAAGAAGCTTAAACAAAGTTGGATTCCTATTGTATAAGTTTGTTGAAACTCCCGACGAGGACCAGAACTTACATGGGAACGAGAGGATGAGATGAAGCGGAAGTATCCGCATCTATTCGCGAGCGCTAACCCTTAGGACGAACGAATGGAACTTCGGGACGCAGTTCCTTTTAACGATGGAAAACTGTGACATCCGTCAATTTTTTAGGTCAGTAACCAAAAGCAAACATATGATAAATTGACTCTTCTAATTACTTATGCAGTCACTTTTATGTGGTCATACTATTTTTAGCATTTAACGCTTGTTTTACTAGGAACCCTAGTTATACGAACGCACA
>BQNB010099485.1:0-24913 GCA_026074375.1 Tanacetum coccineum | reverse complement strand
ATTGCTCTACTTAAAAGAAGTGTAGGGTGTAAAGAATATGAGTTAGGATTACTTAGGACTGAACTTGAAAAGGTTAAACAAGAAAATGAGGGGTTTGAGTTTAAGATTGCAAAGTTTGAAAAATATGCAAAAGACTTAGATCATTTGTTAGGAAGTCAGATAACTGACAAGAGTAAAAAGGGTTTTGGTTATAATGTTGTCCCCTCACCTCATCCTTTGATTCTTAATAGACCAACAACTTTAGACTTATCTTATTCAGGTCTTGAAGAATTCAAAGAACCTGAGGTTAATGAGTATGGTCCTAGGGATTCTAATTTAAAGCCTACCACTGGTTGTGATAAAGAGTCAGATAATTCTAAGGAGAATACTGATGACTCTTTGGAACAACATCAAATGACTGATACTGAAACTAGCTCAGTTGAGTCTTCACTTAAGGTTGATAAAGATTAGAAAGAAAAGTTTTTCTATCCTGCTAATCATGTAGAGTCTGTCAATAAAATAGAAAAACCAGTTAGGAAGAATAACGATGCTCCAATTATTAAGGATTGGGTGTCAGATGATGAGGATGAAGTTGAGACTACTGTTGTGGTAAAGAAGAAGACTGTTATTCCTACTGCTGCTAAAAAAGAGTTTGTTAAACTTGAAACACAAGTTAAGAGGATTGTTAAATATGCAGAGATGTACAGGTCACAAAGACCTAGAGGAAACCAAAGAAATTGGAATGGTCAAAAATCTAATCAATTAGGATGTAACTTTGTTTTTAATAACAAGGCATGTTTTATCTGTGGAAGTTTTGATCACATTCAATACAGTTGTCCTAATGTTCACAAACATATGTGTTAGGAAAATATTGTAAACAGACTTAATACTGTTAGTATTAAAGTTAAGTCTGTTAGTTATAGTTAGTACTGATAGCTGAATAGTTAGTACTGTTAGTATAGAAGTTAAGTCTGGTAGAACAAGTTAAGTCTGCCAGCATTAACTTAAGTCTGGCAGTATTAAAGTTAATACTGCTTGGTCAGACAGTTAAGTCTGTTGTAATTTTAGTAATAGTTATCAATTTAGCGTTGATTTAGGAAGAGATAAGTATTATCTCTTAACGCGTTTAGGGTTCCTTAAGCTTATAAAAGGAACATAGAATAGTATTGTAAACATCAGTTGATTGAGTATTCACAATCAAATAGTAATAGTAATAGCAATTTTAGTATTTGTTCTTGTGTTCGTCTTGGTATAAGTATTGATATTCCGCGTCAATATTTATATTCACAGTCATTGTCTCCTATAGTATCTTTGGGATTTATTCATAAGGACTAATAAGTCATTCAAGGCTCAATTCAGATCAGTTAATAGGACCTACAAGTGGGTATCTGAGCCACTAATGGAGACTTTGCAAAGATTGACATAGATCAAAAACCTTTTCTTCCCACCAAATCAAATAATCATGTCTAATCCAGCAACGATAATTTTTCTCTTCATGGTGTGAGGGACTTTTCTTCATGATGAGATCTTTGGATGGATCTGTACCAGCAACCAACAAAGGAGATGCTCCTGCTAAACCACCACAAATACACTTTCAAACATTAAACTGCCTGTCCTCCAAAAAGATGATTATGATACGTGGGCGATGGAGATGGAACATTATCTTGAGTATATAGATAATGAGGTCTGGAAAGTGATTCAGAATGGGAACTCAAAGAAGTGAGTCACCAAAGGTAAGGATGGTGTATACAGGGTTCTTCCTCCAGCCACACAGGAAGAACAGTTTGCTGATGAGAAAGAAAGGAAAGCTAGAACACTACTGCTAATGGCTGTTCCAAAAGATCATCTCAGACATTTTCATGGCATGGATGATGCCAAAGAGATCTGGGCAGCCATCAAGACACGGTTTGGTGGTAATGCGAACTCGAAGAAAATGCAAAAAGCTGTTTTGAAACAACAGTTTGAGGCATTTACTATCTCGTCTAAGGAAAGCTTAGAGAAAGGGTATGATAGGTTCCAAAAACTCCTATCACAGTTGGATGCCCTTGGTGCTGGTGTGTCAGATGAAGACGCAAATCACAAGTTTTTGAGGTCCCTTCCTCCTGCGTGGGACAGTCTAGCCATGACAATGAGAACGAAGAAGAATATTGACACACTGTCAATAGATGATTTATACAATAATCTGAGTGTCTTGAACAAGACATCCAAAAAGGTATCATCTCTTCCCTTACATTGATAATGTGGCTTTTTTCTTATCCTCAAGCCAAAGCCTCTTCCAGCAAGCATAAGCAAGCCACAGTCAGGTAGTTATAGTTCTTTATCCACTCATCTTCCAAAGCAACAACAACTGCTACTCTGGTTATTCGTGATGAATTTATCCATTCTTTTCTAGCACAAATGCTGATAATGTGGATTTTGATAACATGAAGACCTAGATAAAATTGATGATGTTTTGGAAGAAATGGGATCTAAATTGGCAGATTGTATGACTGCCATAAAGATTAAGAAGTTCTACAAGAAGACAGGCAGACGGCCAAGAGTGGATGGAAAAATGCATGTGGCATTTGATAAGAGAAAAGTCGAATGTTTCAATTGCCACAATACTGGGCATTTTGCCAGGGAGTGCAAGTTTAAAGGTTCAAAGGAAGGTAGCAGGCAGGAAGCAGGTAGAGGTCAGGATTTCAAGCCAGTGCGAACTGAAAAGGAAGCCTTGATGACCATTGATGAAGGTCAGATCAATTGGGTAGAGCAGACTGCAGATGAGGAACTCAATCATGCTCTAATGGCTTTCACTGTAAACAATGAGGTATCCATGTGCTCTAAATTATGTTTAGATTCATATAATGCACTTACAGTAGGTTTGATGAATCAATCTAGAATTGGTGATCAGGAGCTGCCTTAACTGCCTATAAGCTGCTGTATGAACATTAGATATCTCAGCTAGAGCCTCCCACATACACAATCTTCTTTAACTGAAAAAATTAAATTTTCATGCTAATCAAATTTACTGAAAAAGAAGAAAGCTGAAAAAGTATAGAAGTATAGGAATGAAAGCTGTTCAAGGACAGATGCTTTACAAAAAATTGTGATTTTGGTTTGCATCTTCTAAAAATCTATTGGAAGCTAATTGATTGTGGGTGAGCTCAACTGTTAAGATAGGTTTTATGATTGGATACAATCAAATGCTGAGTTCTAGGATATGAGGAAGAGATAAGTTTATAGGTATTTTTGCTCTTATTTAAATGGAAACAGATGCAGGATATTATGACATCCCTCTATACAGCAGATTTAAACAGGTAGAGTATAAAGGTGTCCCCCATCCTCTTAGTGGTGATTATACCCCTAGGGAACAGGAGGACATAGATGATTCTCTGTATGAGTATGGTAAATATGGACCTTACCTCAATTCCTAGTCCTCTGTGTTGCATGCTGTTCCACGGTTTACTCACATATCCATCCAATGCAGTGTGGGAGCTAGAGCTGACTGACCAATAGTCAATGATGGCCTCTATCCATGACCATATTCCTTATACCTTTAAATGAGCAGGTTACTTTGCCACCCAAAAGACTACAACCACAAGTGTCCTAACCAAACAGACAGTGTCCCTAGTTGTGCACAGCATGTAAAAACTCCTAGGCAACCAATTAGGACACCAGTGACTCCCTCACCTATTCATTCAAATAACAGACAGAATTGGAATCAACGAATGAAAAGGGAATTAGGTGCAGGATATTCTTTTGAAAGAAAACCATGTTTTGTGTGTGGAAGTCTTAGTCACTTGATTAAGGACTGTGACTATTATGAAATGAAGATGGCAAGAGAAGCTGCTCTTAAGAGCCCCAATAGGGTGGTTCATGTGATGTTCGGCAAGCCCACACGACTTGGGACTAACACTAACAGGGTGAATAAAGCAAATCAGTTCACTCCCAGACCTGTACAACTAAGTAACATTAGACCCAACCTTAGTACTGCTAGCAAAACTATTAAAACTGGTAGGGTAAATGTTAATACTGGTCATGGAAATGTTAGTACTGTTAGTTCAGCTGGCACTCAAATTAAGTCTGGTAGTTCTAGATTTAATACTGGCAAGCAAAAGTTATACTGGTAGTGTGCATGTTAATTGTGGCACTCAAATTAAGTTATGGTAGTTCTTAGAACTTATACTGCAAGCATTGTAATTCTGGTAGTGTGAATGTTATGATGCTAGAGTAAATTAGACAGTATCTAACCAGACTTCAAACAAAACCAGCACTAAACTTTTCTCAGGTGATCTTTAAAAGTCCAAAGAAATGTTTTTCAAAACAAAGGTCACCTGTAAATAGACCCTTTTCAAGGAATACAGCACACAAGTCAAATAAATATGCTGTTAAGGGCAAAATGGGCACTGCTGTTAAGACCTCAGCAGGTTGTGTTTGGAGAAAAGTAATACCACTCTCCAATACCAATAGTGGACCAACCCCTGATTCAAATGTTAATGTTTTTGAGGTCCATAAGCAGTCCAAACTGTGAAGGCCTGGGTTCCCAAAGGAAACTAATCTCTTTTTGATGGTGAGGATCATCCACTGAAGCATATGGAGCATAGAGGTATTTTTGATAGTGGATGTTCTGGGCACATGACTGGTAACAGGGCCCATCTTGAAGATTATCAAGAACTATCCAAAGTGGGATCTGTTACTTTTGGAGGAAGTAAAGGTAGTATCAGTGGAAAAGGTACAATTAGATTAGGAAATTTAGTTTTTGATGTGGCTTTTGTGAAAGAACTTGGACATTTTAATCTGTTCTCCATATCTCAGATATGTGATAAAAAGCTAAATGTACTTTTTACTGAAAAAGAGTGTTTTGTGGTGTCCTCTGACTTCAAGATGCCTGATGAAAATCAGGTCCTTCTTAAAGTTCCTAGGCAACATAACATGTATACCTTTGATATGAAAAATGTTGTTTCTTCAAAAGCTACACTGTTTATTGCAAAAGCCATCTGATGAAAGCTAATTGTGCACAGGACGGTTAGGTTCACTTTAATTTCAAAAACTTAAATAAACTTGTGAAGGGAATCTAGTTAGTGGGTTTACATTCAAGAGTTTCAAAAATGACCACATTGTGTTGCTTGTCAGAAGGGAAAGCAACAAGGCCTCCTGTAAGGCAAGATTGACAAAATATATGGACCACCATTACACACCTAGCATTTTGGACTTATTTGGACCTCCTCTGTGAGGGAGTGTCAACCATGCAAGTTACTGTCTAGTGATTACTGATGACTGTTCAAGGTTTTGTTGGGTATTCTTTCTAGCCAAAAAGGATAAGACTAGTGACATCCTTAAGACTTTTATAAGACAGATACAAAACCATCTTAATCAAAAAGTAAAAATCATTAGATACAGATAATGAGACAGAGTTTAAAAACAGGGTTTGCTTGAGTTCTTGGGGAAACAGGGTATAAAATATGAGTTTAGTCATGCAGAATCTCAGCAAAATGGGGTTGCTGAGAGAATGATTTTGGACCTGTATAGAGGCTGTAGGACTGAGCTAGCTGACTCAAAATTACCTACCACTTTTTGGGCAGAAGCAGTCAATACTGCTTGCTATACCGTCAACAGGGTATGAGTGGGACCAAGCATCAGAACAAACTCCTTATGAGTTTTGTTTGGCCACAAACCAATCCTTAGCTACATAATGACTATTTGGGTGCCATGTTACATTCATCAATTACTCTTTAGCCCACTAGGAAAGTTTGATGGGAAATCGATGAGCGTTTTCTTGTTGGTTACTCTTATGTGAACAGTAAAGCCTTTAGGGTTATTAATTTAGTAACAAAAGAGTTGAAGTAACCTTCATGTCAATTTCTTGAGGAAAAACCTATGTACAGGGAATAGGCCTAGGGTTGGATGTTTGACTCTAGTGTACATTGTTATTCCTCAATTGAAAGTTGACAAGATTGTAATAATCCAACCCCAAAATTTAACACACACACGCCTCCACCCTTCTAAACATACACTCTAACCGCCGCGCCTATCACGTCATATCTCCCCACCTCCCTACCCCACACAAGACACTATGTCACCCCCCCACCCGAGCACGCTACTCCCCCCCCCTCGCCCCGGCATCCCGCACCCCTCGTCACTCCTCTTCGCACAAATCAAGCAAACCAGCTGCGTTAAATGAGGTCATTGATTTTATCAGATGTGCAGACTGAGGAGGTGCAGACCTGATGGTGGTTTCTTCTACATCTCTTCGATGGAGCAACTTAGAGAAATAGCAGCAAGGTTTCTGAAAAAAATAAGATTGCTAAAAAGAAGACCACTCCCTAATGCAGCAATCTTCTACACCAATATCCAAAGTCTGTTGATTGACATTATTGACCTTTAGAAAAAGTGTGGTTGCTTTGTTTGAAGCACTTTAGACAATTTTAACTAAGGTTTTCAAATTACCTGCCACAGCATCCTACCAGTTCTAATCCTGTTAAATACTGGTAGTGATAATTCTTTAATACTGGATTTTGAGGATGTTACTCCTGGCAATATTAAAGCTATCTCTCCTAGTGCTGATAATGGAAGGAAAGAGGTTTTCTTTGATGCAGATGTTGATGAGATGCCTGAAATATGGATTTATGATTAAATCAGTGTAGGTATCTTTGAAATAGGCTTGTCTTATGATGATGATGGGATTATTACTGATTTTAAATATCTACCAGATGAGGTAGATGTCAGTATCAAACACACTCGGAGGTTTCACAATGTATTGATCGTCGATTTTTATACTAATAAATAGATAATATATGAATAAAATATAAAATTTTATAACGGTCTAAAATCAACAAGATCAATAAAACGAGAAGTTGTTTTTAGAAGAATTATTCCTCGGGTCGGGGGGGGGGGGGGGGGGGGGGGGGGGGGGGGGGGGGGGGGGGGGGGGGGGGGGGGGTGGGGGGGGTGGTGGGGGGGGGGGGGGGGGGTGGGGGGGGGGGGGGGGGGGGGGGGGGGGGGGGGGGGGGGGGGGGGGGGGGGGGGGGGGGGGGGGGGGGGGGGGGGGGGGGGGGGGGGGGGGGGGGGGGGGGGGGGGGGTGGGTGGGGGGGGGGGGGGGGGGGGGGGGGGGGGGGGGGGGGGGGGGGGGGGGGGGGGGGGGGGGGGGGGGGGGGGGGGGTGGGGGGGGGGGGGGGGGGGGGGGGGGGGGGGGGGGGGGGGGGGGGGGGGGGGGGGGGGGGGGGGGGGGGAGGGGGGGGGGTGGGGGTGGGGGGGTGGGTAGGGGGGGGGTTCGTCCAAACTACACCTTAAAATATATATAATATATAATAAAATATAGAATATATGTAGTAAGAATAGTCTAGAAACAAAGTCAATAAAACCGAGAAGTAGTATAGAATGTTCCCGGGTCGTTTATCCCCAACGAGGCTGTACTGGAAAATCGATACAGTCGGAAGATTTGAGTTGGAAGGAGAGAAATGATTTGAGAGTGCAGGAAGTTAAATTAAGCAATAACAAATAAAAACGTTTAAGAAAATCCTAAAAATTATGAAATTAAGCTAGAAAACGAGAGCACGAATCCCGAACTAAGGGGGAAAAACCTAAAAACTTCAAAATTAACCCTACGAAGAAATTTTCACTTCTAAACTACTCTAGGAGACAAATAACGAAGAATGAAAAAGACTAGACCGAAAACGGAGTTCATTTGACCCAAAAACGAGTCAACACAAAAAACCGCACCCGGACCCGTTCTTTAAAAAGCAAAAAGTTGTAAAAATAACCCTACGAAAATTTTTATATTTTTCCTACAAACTATATGACTAAATAAAATTTTCTAAAAAAGAAAAATATTTTTTTGATAATTTTTGTATTTTTTATGAATTTTTAAAACTTTTAACTAAATTAAATTGTAAAAAATACTAAACAAACTCGAAAAATTCTGAAAATTTTACTAAAAATACTAGATACCTTAACAATCCTACGAAAAATAAGAAACAAAAAAAAACTGAATGAATAAGCCCTAAATAAGCTGTAACAGCTTATAGGCTTTAAAGGCCAAAATGTGTATAAATACCACAGCCCTTGGGACTATAACAGAAAAGTCCCAAGGGCGCAGCGGTATGTGTGTGTACAAAAGAGAGGTGTACGAGGGTTGAGACCCGGGTTCGAGTCTTGCTCACCCGGGTCACCCCTTGTCTCCTTTCTTTTTTTTGGAAAAACTTTGTAAAGCAAAGTTGTTAAGCTCGTGGGGCTTAACAACTTTCTCAACTACAAGTTTTTATGAAAAGCTAGAAATAAGCTTAAAAACAGCTTAAAAAATGACAGAATGCTTAATACAAGCTTAAGGCTAAAATTGGCTAAGTCATTGGGACACTTAGGACAAATAAGCTAGGACTTTGGACAAAAAAGCTAAAAGAACTATCTAATCTTAAGCTAAATAAGCACTAAAGAAGCTAAAAGCTAAAATTAAATAAGCTTAAAGAGGAGCTTAAGTTGGACAGAAACTAAAACTAAGTTAAAGTGCCAAAAATGCCTTAAGTCTTCGGACTTTAGGACACTTATGCTAGGACCAATTGGACAAAATAAGCTAAAGGGGGCCTAACTAACCTAGATAAACTCTAAAAAGCTAAAAAGCTAAAACTAAATAAGCTTAAATAGCTTAAAATGACAGAAGCTAAATGATTGCTTAAAAGGCAAAAATGCTTAAGCTACTAACTCAAATAAGCAAGGCAAAGGGCAAATAAGCAAAACAACTAAACATACTATCAAAATAAGCTGCTAGGAGCACAAGTGAGCTTATGAAATAAGCTGAATAAGCCTGAATGAAAAATAAGCAGTCCCTGCACTAAACTAGGCAAAACAGTCAAAAGGCAACTTCTAGCTTAAAAATAAGCTATCTAAAAAGCTTTCTAAGGGCTGAAATTGAAGGGGCTTAATAAAGAGCTTATGGGCTCTCCAAATAAGCCAAAAGATTAGACTTAAGCACACTAAAAAGCTAAAATGCAAGGGCTTAAAGTCACCCCTTTGCACCAGGGGAGACTTAGTGCTAACACAAGGGCTTATTTGACAGCTTTTTAAAAGCTGTCAAATAAGCTCAAAATAAGAAAATAAGTTGAAACAGCTAATTAACACCAAGGAGAGAACTTGTGCACCAATTTTTAGCTTCTAAAACACTACCAATCTTGCTGATTTTAAAGAGTGAAAATGGGCTTTTAGATTAAAAAATTTGACACTTACCCTTTTTGACAGCTTTGACTTATCAAAGTCAAAAGACCAAGGACTTGTGACAGCTTGATTTAAACACACAAATACACTCTTTTTGACACTTAAAACTCAAGTATCCAAGTGCTTATCTAAATAAGCACTTTGGGGTTTTCTTAAAAATCCACAGTTTGAAAAGTGGCTTAGAAAAGCTTTGAAAAACAATTTTAGAACTTAAAAACTTTTGAAAACAGCTTAAAACAAGCTTAATGCTTAAGCTAAAACTAACTTACTTACCACAACCCATACCAAAAACAATTTTGACCCGTTTTTAGTGTTAACCCAAACACCCCTTTAATTTCTAAAAGTGATTAAGAAAACTATAAAAGCTAAGGTTTAACTGAAATTTTTGAAACACTAACACTACTTAAGCACTTTTAGACAATAACAAGATAAATAGGTAAACAAATAAGCACTTAAAAATGAGAATAAGCTAGGGCAGAATAAGCACTTTCTTGACAGTTTTAAGCAAAATTGCATAAAAATGAAATGAAATGACTAGAAAGCAAACTTTAAGCACTAATAAACATCAATAAGCACACAAGAACAGAAATAAGCTAAAAATAAGCTAAATAAGCTACTTGCTACAGTAATTTTAAGCAAAATTTAAAAGGATGTGTACCTTTCACCCTTGCTCAAAACAGGGTTCTTTGAACCTAATAAGCTCTAAATTCCTACCCCAAGCTTATAAATAAGCTTAAACTAAGCTGAAACCAATAAGCCTTCCACAATAGCTCATTCATCCATGCTTGTTTCAATCATACAGTACCTTCTACTCTTTTTTTTTTTGAATTTTTCTTTAAAGTTTTGTTAAAAAAACAAGTTATAAAAATGGCTTATACTTGAGAGCTTAAAGATTTAGAGAGATGATTGGAGCTTAGAACACAATAAAAAAGCTTAACTGAATTTTCATTAAAATTTGAAGTACAAGTACATAAAACACTTTAAACTTGAAAACTAAACTTAAAACTACACTTAAAAAAAACTCTTGAACTACTTAAAAACTACCTTTAGCCTCAAAGGCTTTACAATGCTTTTATAGAGGAAAAACGAGCTAGGGTCTTTCTTCTTGGAATTCGTCTCTTGCTGTTGTGCTTTCTTGTAGACACACAAAAGACTTGTGTTTGTTGTGAGAGTGCAAAGAAGGGGAAAGGTTTGTCCATAGGGTTGAAGGGTTGCTGGGTAAAAGAAGGGGGTGTTAACCCGTGAGATGTTGGGAGTTGAAATGGGCGGGAAAAAAGGGTTGTTATAAAAGGTTGGGGGTGACAGGGTGTAAGTTTAAGGAGTTGGCACAAATGGCCCCTCATGGTGTTATGTTTCATTGCATACATGGTCCTTGTGTTTATAACCTTTTGGGGACTTGGCATTCCAGCTCCCCAAGGGTTTATATACCCAAATGGCAGTACAACTTCCTAGGTGGTTAATAGTTTAGGACCTTGACAGAAAAGTCCTAGTGGTATAACTTAGCCAATTTTGCAATTTGCCCCTACCTCTTTAATTTTCTCTTAATTTCTTATATAAATACAAGTTTATGGATTAACCATCTAGTGTCCCTAAACTTATATTTCTTGACTTTGGCTTCGTGGATTGACTTGGGTTGACTTTGTTTTGACGCAGTTACTTTTATTTACTTTTTGACTTGATTGACCTTTTTCGGCTTCGATTTGGCTTGTCTTTCATAGTCATTTTCCATTCCGAAGTCCCGTTTTTTGTCGTTTTGGCTTTGTTTTTCGTCCTTTTCTTAAGTTATCTCGGTTCTGCACAACACATTAGCAAACAAGCATATATTTTGCATTTTAATTCCGTTTTGGTATTTTAGCTCTTTTTAAGGTAAAAGTATGAGTAATAAGCACATACCAATGGGTTTTATCCAAGGGCCTTTAGCTAACTAGTCCTAGTAAGTTCCAAAAATGAACTAAACGAAGCTATCTAATGATGATGCCTTATAGAAGTGACCGACACTCTCGGGTTCCTAACATTGAATGATTATTATGCAGGGGGGTGACCTTAAACATTATGTAAGTATAAAGGACGATTAAGGGTAGGTAAGATGTGTTGGGTTTTTGCTCATGTCATATGAATATTTATACTGCTGGAAATACGTGAGCCTGCGGGGTCACACACGTTACACATTTAAGTATTACTTTATTAATGTTAATAATAATATAATTGTATATTTATTATTTATATTAATATATGATTCGACGAATGAACACTAACGGTCGTTAATTAGTTAATTAATTGTAACTAACTAATAAGGCTTTTTAATTAATGGGTAATTAAAATGTAACTAACCATAAATAATTAAAAAGTCAAAAAGTCAACCCCAAAGGGTGTTGGACTTTGTTCGACCGATTAGGAGGCACAAAGGGGGTTTGGGTTGGGTTTTGAGCTATCTTTTTCCTACAAGGTATCTATTTTAGGTAAACCCTAAATACATCCCTATATAAGGAGGATCCTAGAGCTTATTATTTTCATCCCTGGTTTTCTCTCCTCTTGAGTTCGATCGCAGAACAAAATCCCTAGGGGATTTCTGGTTTTGTTTTCTTGGTGTTATCATATTCGTTGGTCAAGAACTAGCATTCGGGTGATACTGCTAGACGTGTAGTGTATGAACTTTGTGTAGGTTACTTCCTTTTAATAACTAGAAGTAGTTTTCGGTAAAGCGCGTTTATTACACACGTGCGTGTACTTCAAGATCCTCGTTCTTCACTATCTTGGCTGCTAACGGTATGTTTCCTTATTTATGTTTTATATGTTAATTACATATGCTATATGAATAGATCCGTTGCGTAGCTCGTAGAATATTAAATGTAATATTATTTGTTATTAGATAACAATTTCCAACAGTGGCATCACGAGCCAGTCATATAGCGTAGTAATTACATAAAAAACGTAAATATATATAAAATATGCGACTCATATGTGTTATTTGTTGCCCTTTTATGTGAAATTTATTTTGGGAAATTATTTAGTGAAATAATCTTGCTTTACTTGGTCACATAAATAAGGAAATAATATATATAGATATATTTTACATATTATGTAAAATCTGCTGCCTATATATGTGTAATTATTACTTTTTATGTGAAAGTTATTTTAGAAAATTATTTAGTGAAATAATCTTGCTTAAAATTGGTCACATAATTATGGTAATAATATATAGGATATATTTTACATGTTCTCTAAATATTATGTAAAATATGCTGCCTATATATGTGTAATTGTTGCCTTTTATGTGAAAAATTATTTTAGAAAATTATTTATAGAAATAATCTTGCTTAAAATTGGTCACATAATTATGGTAATAATATAGGATATATTTTACATAATCTTCTAAAATGTTTAAAATTATTTTATTTACGTTTTAGATTTGCTATAAATATTTGTTGCTTATTTATCTAGTTTATAAATTGTCAACCATGGATTACATGCATGTAACCCATGGTTTATAAAGCTTAAATATTTATATGCATGAGAATTGGTTATGAGAATTATTTAATTGCAATATTCGGGAAGATCCTTTTGTTGAATTAACTACATAAATGATTAGTTTAGTATGATTAATTTTGATTAATATGTTTTGCATGTTTTATATTTATTGCGATCTTATATAATTATGCAAAAACGATTTTCAAAAATTAATATGGACTAAAAGTACATGATTTTTATTGTGTGTATATTGATACATACACTTTGTAAAATCATGGACTATATACGTAAACATTGTAACTTTCTTGCAAAATGTTCTATAGACGCAGGGTTTAAGGGTTCCGCAAGAACCCCGCTGACGAAACAATGCAAGAATACACAATAATTACATAAAACGATTTTTTTAGCAGTAGTTTAAGTAATTCGTTAATCGTTACCTTGTGGTTTGAATTATTTCCTTGGGAATTAACCTTATCCGTAGTAAGATTGTTTATAAATGGCAATCCTAATTTTATAAATGGCATGAAAATTTATAAAATTGAGGGATTTATAGAAAGATTTTAAAATAAGTAAAAACGAAAAGGTTTTAAAATTGAATAGTGTCAAAAGATTGTATGCATGCTTCCTTATACACAAATTTTGATAACATTGTTTTTATCAAATACTACCCTGAAAATTAAGTCTGTATGCCATCCAAGTATGGGATCACTTGAGTTTGTTTCTTTTACTTTAAGATAGTCTTAGGTGAATTGCAAAACAAGATAATATAACAATCGCATGGTTAGACCTGAGACTGTAAAATTACAGATTTTGTATTGGACGACTTATATCGAGTATGGTTGGTCAGACCTTCGACCCGAGGCATACGATGGGGTGAAACATGTTACTAGACAGTATAATTTTGGATTATATCGCCCGGTGCCCCATAATGGCTAAGAGTTGCACATGTTGGCAATTATCTCACGCAGATTACCTTTTGGGTTATACCATTTCTAGTAGATCAACTGCATTAATGGTATATCGTCAAGTTGGATCTTAAACCCTTATAAAGTTAATTGTTTATTTTCATAATAAACATGGGTAGTTAATTTTTAAGGGATGAATTATCGAAAATACTGAAAATGAACTTTGCAAGTTCTTTTAATGTATTAATGCAACATATACCGTAAACAAGGGTTTGTTCTTTACTTGTGGAAGACAAACTGTGTCTATTTTTCTTTGGAGAATAAGACTATTTCCTATTATGGGTTACTTTTTACTTTGTAAAAACGTTATGAATAGGAAATGAAAGAATTATACCTAAAATTCAGATTCAAAACTCATACCAACTCATGTTAAGTTAAATTGGACTTCTTATTCTTTCAAGATTGATTCAATATCCCTTTTCAATTTTGAAATCTTTGAATTATAATAAGAAACTTAGATAACTAAAGAACTTGTGTCTATAGCTACCAAGAATAAAATATCTTATTGTAAACAAGACATATTTATGAGGTTTGATGGAAAGACGGAATATCACCGCAATACTATAAAAGGCAATAACTAAAGAACTCGTGTCTATAGTTGTTTCCTTAAATCAGTAAGAAACGCTACACACCCTTAGGGTAAAGTAAGCTGATAAAGGAGGAATTGCATGCCAATTTTTCAAGTTAATAAGAGGCTAAGATGGCTAGCAACATAACACACTTCCTTGAATATCTAAGCAACTTGTTTACCTAAACCAAGTGCTCACACTCGAAATATTGTGTAGACAGTCAAGAATTAGGAAGATAGATAAAGTGCTACTTACTTTTCACTAGTGACAGAACATTTACACTGTTGTCAGATCTAGTGGGAGTAATTGATGAGGTGTCATTTTATACACTTTTTCAGGGTCTTTTAACCTCCCAAAATCATGTGTTTATGCCCAAAATAGGTACTTAATGTGATCTTTTCCAGGATATTTCTCATTTGAAAACATTTGGAATGAATTTCACATGACTTGGCTCATTTGGAGATAGAAAATAACTGACGAGATTTACAAAACCAACACCAAGAACTCATGAGATTTGTACACACAGAGCCTTGAGAAACGGGTCACAAGCCATACACGACGCCGTCACACCTCATCAAGTGACGGCGTCACATATTTCAAGATGGCGTCAGCCCGCACCGACTCAAATGCAGATCTAGAAGATTTATTTTACGACGGCGTCACGATTAAAACGCGATGCCGTTGTGTCGATTTTCTTATATATACAAACCCGAATTTAGGGTTTTGAGTGTGTAATTTTAGAATAAAAAGAGGGTACGAACCTTAGTTCGTTTAACAGTTGTAAGAGATGATTTTAGGGCCTAAAAACCCTATTGTACCTCTTCCCATTCATGTTTTAATCAAGTAAGGTATACTTAATCATTCATTATGTCTATGTGTTGTATGATTATATTGCCTTGACTCATTATTCTTAACATGTTGGACTAAACTCATATTATTGTGTTTATTTGTGATTGTATTAAACTTAGAAAAGTAGATCATAGTGGTGTTGCGTTCTTATGATGGATGTGCACGTTAGTCTTAGAAACCCAGCTTTTGTCTGCAACGTTTTTGTATGTCTAGGGAAACGTGATTTGTGTAAAAGAAAACCATCGAGTAACAGTCTTCAACTACATTGCCCTCCCTAAGTATGCTTGATCCACTTTTAAATGTATTTCACATGCACTTAGTAAAAACTCCTAGGGCCGTGTAATAGTTCTTCACACTTGACCGTGCATGTGCGTTGATGCTCTAGCGGCTATACTAATAACGACGGTCGTGTAATTCGTTCAATGCTTTAGGAAATAATTAACATAGAATCAAATCCACAAATGTGACATAAGAGCAACAACACTAGAGAACACTCTAGGGAGTACTACATGATTAAATAGACACAATCTTTTATCTTATTGTTATCACCATTAGTTTAGATTATTATTTAGTTTAATAGCTAAAACCAAACCACTCTCTCCAATTATATGATTTACCTGCTTTCCATATAATACAAAAATACAAAAAGAATCTTCCCTCAACCCTTAGAATTTTGTTAGACCGTGATCAAGCCTTCCCAACATATTCCTCGAGTGAACGATAAACAACCCCGAGTCTTGCCCATACTACATTACAACGATTAGGTGCACTGCCTAGGGAGTTGTAAAACTTCTCGTGTAGAAGTCCTATGATGACCGCACATTAAGTTTTTGGTGCCGTCGCCTGGGGAATAGTTAGGTTTTGATCATAGTTTAGCTTAGTTCTACTTGCTTGAATCCTTTCATGTAAGATTTAATTTCCGCATATTAGCTTTCTTGTAGTCTATCTTTACTTTGTGCCTTTTGTTTGTAACTCTTTCGTCCACCATCATGATGTATGAAAGACCACCTACCACACCATTTCAAAACCCATCACAAACCACAACCTTCCCATTCCAAACATATACCTTGGTGTTCCAACAACATCAAGACGAACCTATCTACGATGTGTGGACTCGTTTTAAAAACTTAATCCAAAGAATCCCTCATAATGGCCTCGATTTATGGTCCCTTACCTAATTCTTTTAATGATCATATGACGATGACTATAACCCGAAAAAAAATGGCCTTGATCTTTGCACATGACGGAAACCTTAAGAATTAAGTGGTGAAGAAGCATGGGAAGCCATAGAAAATTTCGCCCAAGGCCAAAAAGAATGGGATAACCCACCAAACACTATTTTTGAACAAGAATAGCAAATTTGAAGGCTCAAGCAAAAAGATTTTTTTGGAAATGAGAATGTTTGAGGAGATGCATAGAGGTATAGCATGGGATAAGATGGAAAATCTGAACCCACAAAGTACCTCACAAGTCCTCCCATCAATTGAGGAAAACACACCGCCCGTGACTTATCCGGAGGAAGTAGAAGAGATTATAGGAATCTCAATTAAGGTAGAACCTTTAGATGAAACACCATTAGAGGATTTAGGCTTGAATACTTGTAATTATGACATACCTCTTAGTTTTAGGTAAGTTCCTAGTTTTGATGAACCAAAGCCTCAACCACAACCTTTACCAAATTGTCCATCCTTAGATGTAAATCTAGAAAATGAAAGAGGTCCCGAACCACCCATCAAACCACATATTTCGGATAGTTTTAGGACGAAGGTAGTAGATAATTTAACCATTCATACACCCCCTTCACCTCATGTGGTGTCTTCCTACCCTAAGGATATGTATTGCAATTATCAAGCATGTTTAGATGACCCTAAGAGACATTATAGATTTAAAAACAGTTTTAAAAGAACAAAAGTAATCTTAGAAGTTGACTTGAGCTAATATGGAAGAGATAGAGGATGATTTCTTAGGAGAAGGATTTAGTTTACCCATGAAACCAAAAGACTTAGAAAAGGGTAAGATTAAAGAAACACACCATTTAGAGCATATAATTTGACAACCACCTTTTGTCACTATCACCCGCACTTGAACTCAAGTGTAGGGGAACATCCCCCTTTATCTGTTAAATAAAGGTAGAGTCAGGCTTGTAACTCGAACAAAAACAAGCGCTTTGTGGGAGGCAACCCAATTTACTTTTCTCGCAAATTAAGAGTGTCATGTGTGTTTTAATCCTTTACCATTTGTTTTATTATGTTTGAATATCTTGTAATCATATTTGTTTGTCTTTAACTTGTCTTAATTTCGAACAAAGGTATTTTGCAAACAATAAGTGTAGGGGAATTTATCCGGCTTTTGAGCCAAAATTCAAACATGTTAAATGAATTGTTTAGATTAATTCACGTCAGTTTCGAGTCATATGATTGAATTGTTAAATCTCATGTTTTATGCAGCTAATTGTAGAGGAATTAACTTATGGAATCGAGTGAAGAAATTTTTTCATCAAAAATAAAATTTCGTTTCCACAAAACGTGAAGTCGGCGTCACATTTACACGCGACTCGTCACCCCAACTACACTATGTGAACCGGGGTCACAATAACTATTAGGCGTCAAAAAAGACGCCCAGTCCAGAAAACTCCAAAATTTTTTAATTAGTTTTGGAAATAAAACTTGCCAACATTTAAAATATGTAATTTCTTTGGCAATTTTTGTCTGTTTTTGGTCATTTAAGTCCGTTTTTCATGGAAAATGGTATGTGTATTTAAGCACATACCAAACCCTAAATTCATATTGTATATTGGTAAATCACACATTTTATGCTTGGTATAGTTTTCTCTGTCTTTGATTACAAGTTATATTTGATGAGAAGAAGCTTGGAAGTTATTAGGAAGTTTCATTAGATGATTCTTGGATGACGATTTAACCAGTTATCGCATGTTTTTTCTCCATTATTGAGTAAACCAGGGGAGTACTAGTTTCTTTTCCTTGTTTTCTTTTCCCTTTATCTGTTTTAACGGGTACTTCCTAAGAACATTGGGGACAATGTTCCAAATAAGTGTAGGGGAAATAATCCTTAGAAACTATTTTTGCATTTGTCATTTGCTTTGTCCTTAAAAAGATAGGTAATATATCAAAACATAGCATAAAAGGGTGATTTTTATCAAAATTTCAATTTTTTTACGACACATACCAACGAAAATCGAGTATTACTAGCATCCCATGGATAGGAATTTATATGACTAGCACAATAATCCTTAAAATTCCACCTCAAAAATGTGAGGTTCGCCTTTAGATCTTTAGGAATTCGGGTACCTATCATCGGTAACCCAAGATGATTTTATCTTTACCCGGTTCGAGTTAAGGAGTGAGCAGTCACATGTGTCTATTTTGTCGTTACAGATGTGTACGTGTGGTCTTTGTCACCTTTTCTGGAATGTCTGGTGTTAGTAAAATTCATATGAGTGTACCAGTAGTATATTAAATTCTAGAACTTGTTTTGTGATGCATCCTGAGACCGCATACGTAAGTATTAGGATTTGCTTGATAAGAGGCATTAGGATTAACCCATGTTTTAAACCTGTAATTGTTATGATGGTTACCTCTATCATATAACTATCCCACACCCTTGCCATGCACTCACCTTTAGTGCAGGATACCCTAGTACAACCCTTCGAGCCTATCCTTTTTTACAGTTCTCATAATTTTCTAGTTAATCCGGACTATTAATGAAGAGCATTGACACCCTTAAACCAACCGTTACACCCAAAAAGCCTTAGCCTACCTTATATGTACTCACCTTTAGTACATTATTGTGATAACCCAAGTTAATTATTTGAGTACACGGTTGCTAAGTCCTTATCCTTGTAAATACAGTTTTGGGACGATTAGGATTCATGGTAGTATTTATTTTGCGGAAGAATGGGGAAGAAAAGTTAAGTCAATACCCCCATATGTTTGTCAAATGATATACATGTTATTTTGATCCACCTCAAATTGGGTCAATAGTTAAATTGTAAATATCGAGCATGTAAAAGCTCAGGTGTAGGGGTACGAGTTATAAACCCTCATGTGATGTATTAAAAAATGAAAAAATGAGAAAAGAAAAAGAAAGAGATTGATGTAGAGTTTGTATATCTTCATTCGAGTCTTGGCTTAGCAACCAAACCAGCGTGTATTCGTAAAAATAATTAGCTAACCCTTCCACTCCAAATTCACCCAAAGTCACCACCCAAATGTATCCCATCCACTTTCGTTTCCATTATATGTTATCTTACACCTACACCCCACAACCCTTTAAAAATACCTCTTAGATAGTAATGAAAAATACTTGCACCTAGCGATGGAGGTTTGATCCTTACCAAGCCTATGGTAATTTATATGCTATGACAGGTAATGAATGCGATTTTCTGTTTCCCCCATATGTTATAATTCATTATACACCCGAGTGAAAGAGAGAATCCCAAACACTTATGTGAGGTGCTAATATATACTTTCTGTGCTTTTATTTACGAGGTCTAGAAGGTTGTATTGTATAATATTTTTAAATAGTAGGTAAAATGACCCATCATATTGTTATTGTCTAGATAGAAAAGCCCAGTTACTTGAGGACAAGCAAATCCTAAGTGTAGGAGTATTGGATGAGGTGTTATTTTATACATTTTTTCGTGATCGTTTAACCCCCAAAATCGTGTGTTTATGCCCAAAATAGGTACTTAATCGTTCCTTTTCAGGTATTTTCATTTGGAAGACATTTGGATGGATTACACGTGACTTGGGCTCATTTAGAGAAGAAACGGACGAGATTACGAACCAACTCTAAGACTCATGAAGATTTGTGCTCACAGAGCCTAAAGACAGTGTCACAAGCCATACACGACGCCGTCACAACTCATCCAGTGACGGCGTCATATATTTCAAGACGGCGTCAGCCCGCACCGATTCAAACGCAGATCTAGAAGATTCATTTTATGACGGCGTCACGACTAAAACGCGACGCCGTCGCATCAATTTTCTTATATATACAAACCCGAATTTAGGGTTTTAAGTGTGAAACTTTAGATTAAAAAGAAGGTACGAACCCTAGTTCGTTTAGCAGTTATAGGAGACGATTTTAGGGCCTAAAACCCCTATTGTAACTCTTCCAATTCATGTTTTAATCAAGTAAGGTTTACTTAATCATTCAATATGCCTATGTGTTGTGTGATTTATTGCTCTTGCTTTATTCTTAACATGCTTGGCTAAACCTCCTATTGTGTTTATTTATGATTGTATGAAACCTAAAATGTAGATCTTAGTGGTGTTGTGATATGTGAGAAATCACATATCCTTATTATATCCAAAATGGCCCTTAAATGATCAAAATGTGCAAAAATAAGCTTGTATTTGTGTATTTTGTTGTTTGTGAATGTGTAGGTACGGATAGTTCAAAAATCACAAGAAAACGATCAAAACCGAACAAACACGGACACGGGAACGGAAAGAGTGCACAAGAGCCAGAAGTTTCTAGCAAAAGGTCAACAAAGTCAAGTCTTGGTTAACAATGGTCAACCCACAAAAAGACAAAATCCTCAAAATACCCAAAATGCCCTAAGTGTTAAACCAAATTTCACCATAAGTCCCTAAACCCTAACACCGTTATCTCTTTTTTATAAAAGAGATAACGGTCGTTATCTTTTATAAAAACCTAAAACCAATTATAACCAAGCCCACTTAACCACACCCGGCCCAATTCCCTTTTAAACTAAACCCTAAGCCCAACGTTCAAAGACAGTTAAAAAGGGCGCGAGTCCCTTTTTACTGTTCATCATCTTTTTCAATCAATTACCCGTTAAAATCAAAGGGTTAATTCAAATTGATGATGTGGCATCAAGATTCGAGTACTAAGCTATGAGCTGGCAAAAGGATACGTCATCAAGCTCTCTCATTGGTCAAGCGGGGATAAGGGTATGGTACGTGTTGTCAAGGAAACACACAAGGAATGGAAATTTTATACTAAATCTTTTGCTAAAGAAGCACAAGTACTCTGACACACGGATTGCCACGCTGGCAATCCGTGTGCTCACTTATTTGATCCAACGGCTTAAACAAAGGATCTAATGATTGGCATTAAAGGAAGGGACGAGATCAAAGCTTGGAGGAGTATGTTGAGAGACCTAGAAGCTTCTCTCTCAGCTATAAATACAAGACATTCTCACTCACAGCGGGAGGAGATAGTTTTTAGAGTAACTTAGAGTAATATTAGCTTATTATTGTAATTTTAGCTTAAAAGTTGTATTTAGCTTATGGTCTTTAAAATCAATGTAATTTTTCTTTATTAAGTTTATACTCAACTGTTTGAATTAATAAAAGTTAGTTTTCTCAATGTTCAATTATTAAGATGTGTTTTCATTATGATCTAATAAGCTCTTTTTATAACCTGTTAAATCTAAATAAGCTGTCATATTAACTACACAAGCTATTGTTCACTTAGTTTTGCTCATAGACTTAATAACATTCAAATCCACTCCCAAATATTATCACAGATTATGAAATATAAGGGAAACCAAACATGGATGGGTTTCTAGGACAATACCAGCTTATCACTTAATAAGCTGGAGCTTGTTGATAGCTCATTTGAGCTTAATCTTAGCCTTGTTTAGAGCAAAGGCTCCTGTAAGTTTCTTCTTTACATTTAAGCTTAAATTTACACTATTAGCTTTAATCTGTTTCATCTGCTTATTGTATGCTTATTTTAGTTTAGATCTGCTTATTCTGCTTATTTTAGTCATATAATGCTTAATATGCTTATTAGTTAGTTTATATCATAGTTTGCTTGTTAAATTCATAAAATTGTTTAAAAAAACCAAAAATATTAGCATAATTGTTAAGTTGGTTGTTAGTGCTTATTTGCTTATTGAAAAATGTTTAATAGGTCTGTTTTAAGCTTGTAATAATCTGGTATTTGCAACTTGATCTTTAAATCTCTTATTCATAAGCTTAAAATGGGATTTTGTGATTTAAAGGGGTGTTTGGTTATTGACAGTACTAACTAGAGTTAGTACTGTCATAAGCCATTTGGCCTTTTGGATCAATTCTAAATCACATTAATAGGTTTATAAATTCAGGATTTAGAGTTGTTAGTAGGTTTAATCAAGACTTTTCAAAAATTATTAGTAGATTGTTAGTTTTGTTAGCCTAAGTTCTGTCTCTTTTGCATATTTAGCTCTAATCTGTCCTAGTTGTTGTTAATGCTTTTGTTGAGTTTGTTTTGGTGTTTTTAAAGTGTCTAAACCAAGTATCTTAACCTGCACTTAAGGTTTTTAAGCTTTGGTCACACTTTTGTGCATACTACATCAGATAGAAAAACAGTCAAATTGCATTTTTCAATTTCAATTTTCAATAAGTAAAAATAGTTTTTAGCTTTTCATACTTAGTATTCTAGTAGTTCATAGGTCAATTTCAATCTATTTCAATTTTGTCTGTTTTTAAAAGTTCATTTGCTTATCTGTTTTCAGCTTTAAAAATCAGCTTTTGTCTTTTCAGAACCAAAACAAAACTCAGCATACTGAGTGTTTCAGCTGTTTTCAAACTACTTTTTCATTAAGCAATAAGGTTTCAAAATAGTTTTTAAAAGCATTTCCTAGAAGCTTGCAGGTTAAGCTTTCAGTAGGAACAAGTCACTTTGCCTAAAATTTTCATTTACTTAGTTAAAAATAAGCTCAAAAGTAGCTAAGTGGTCTGTTTGGTTTTCAGTTTTGTCAAAAATGCTTATTGAAATTTTTAGCTTATTAGTTGCTCTTTTGTTTAGGTTTAGCTTATCTTATTAGGTTAGTATAAACCCATCTTAGCTTATTTGGTTTTGTCATTTGCTTATTTGAGCTTATTTGCTTTCTAGTATAAATTTTAAATGTTTTTAAGCCTTTTTAGCTTTTCTGTCTATCTAGCTTATCATTTGTGCTTATTTTTGTTCTTATGTGATTTTTAGACATAGCTTATTGTCTGTTTTAGCTTATTTGACATTTTCATTTGCTTATTCTCCTTAAAAAATGCAAAACAGTTAGTTTTTAGGACTTAGAGTAATTAAGCTTAATTTGTCCCTTTTAGAGCTTATTGTTGTGCTTATTCGTGATTTATAAAAATAGTGTCTTTTCAAAAAGTGCTTATTTTTCTGTCCTTAAAAAAGCTGTAAAAAAATGGCATTCAAAAACGTTTGGGAAAGGGGAAGTCCCAAATGAGCCAGGGCTCGAACCTGGGACCTCAACCCTCTCAACCAAACGTCCCACACCCCCACATACTCGACCATTGTGCTACAATAGCTCATCTGGTATAGATTTGCACAATCAAATACTTAGCACCTTTTTGAGCCCTTAAACTTTTAATAAGTCGTAGCTTGTTTAAGCTTATTACGGGCTTATTTGATAAGCTGGTATCACCAGCTTATTTTTCTTAGAATCCTTGCATCAATTAGGACTTTTCTTGTTTTTTTTAGAATTTTTTATACTCATTTGTTATTTTTAATTATTTACCGAAAGTTAAAATTTTAAAAAGTCTATATAAAATAGAAAAAGTTTTCGGAAATTTTCAAAAAAATAGTTTTTAGTTTTAGATTAAATACTTATAGGTTTACAAACATTAAAATCATTTTTACCACTTTTAGATTTTTTATTTTGATTTTTAGCTTTTAAAATTAGTTTTATAAAATAGATTTTTACTATAAAAAGTAGTTAAAAATAGTTTTCTAAGTTTTTATCATATTTTAGACTTTTATAAGGTAGAATATCATTTTTTAGAATTTTTAGGTATTAATTTGCTATTTTCTAGGATTTTAAATAGATTAAATTAGTTTTTAATTCATAAAAAATTATTAAAACGCCAAAAAAAAATCAAGAATCTTTTTAGAAAATTTTCTTTTGTCATTTTTGAGGTTTACATGCATAAGAATTTTTTTTAGGGTTTTAACTCGATTTAGTTGATAATATAGCGCGTTTTTAGATTCCTGATTTTGCATTTTTAGTGTTGCCTTAGTTAATTTTAGTGTAAGTTGCATCAATTTTCCCGTAGTCTTAGAAAACCAATATCAATCTTATCCCATTCAAACATCGATTCTCAAAATGACTATCAACTTTCAATTGCATTCCTCGTTGGGGATAACGACCCAGGAATTATACTCCCGGATTACTATAATTGAGATCTTTTGATTCCTACCCTCTTATCTTTATATATTATATATTATAAGTATATCTTATATTTATATTTATATATTATATATTATTAAAAGGTGTAGATCAGAATGGATCAGTTTTTGGCGCCGCTGCCGGGGAGGATTGTCTACTATTGTTGAAGCCGTTCGAAAATTTGTGTTTGAAGATCCTTCCGAGTGAAGTTATTTTGTTTATTTTCATAAAAAGTACAAAAAGATTTTTCTTTTCTTTTATTAGTATACATAATATAAAAAATCTAAAATCTAAAAAAAATAATAAAAAAATCAAAAATTTAAAAACATTGTCCATAAAAAAAGAAATAAAAAATATCACCAAGCTGGTAAAAAAGAACCACCAAACAAATAATACTTTCAATTGAAGTATTATCCATCGATAAGTTCCCGAACCAAAGGATCAACAACTTACCTTTTGTGTCTCTTGCAACGTACGGCTCACCTCTTAAAGTTAAACAAACTCCTTTGTGCGTTTTTCTTTAAGAGAGTTACCGAGAAGCAAGCTGATTATTAGGTTTAAGTGTCTTATCTCATTGTCTGTATTTAAAATTTATTGTGAATACAAAGTTTTAAACCAAAAAAATTATTAGTATAAATTTTCTTTTTACATTTTAGTGCATGCGCACTCGTTCTCAATCTCGTAATTCTAACCGTCAACAACAAGTCGGCCCGACTTTTGTTGAACCATTCAATCTTGTTGAACTAATTGA
>BQNB010099484.1:10979-24913 GCA_026074375.1 Tanacetum coccineum | reverse complement strand
ATGATCCAGCATGACCCTGAGCCTTAGGCTGCCTAAAACCCGATGTGTTACTAGGGGCCGTTGACATAACTTTTTTAATTGGGGAAACAAGTTTTTTAGGCCTTTCGAATCGAACAGGGTTTGCAAATAAATGAAATCGACCAATCCAAATAGTATTAAGATTCTCAATTAGGCGATCCAAATTAAGAACCTTAATGAATCGTACAAAAGCAAAGCGCTTCCCTGCCTTGGATTTCTTATTTGGAATGAAAACATCAACCACAGTGCCATAGTCATTGCACACCTTCCAAAGATCCCTATTATTGCAACCATCTGGGAAATTAGAAAAAAGACAGATTTAGAGATCCTTGAGGCTTGATCAAATTTGGATTGAAGAGAGTTCTGATTGTGAGAACCCATGGAAACAAGGCGAAAAAAAAAGGAAAACGGAAATGGAAATCGTAAAATGGAGAAAACAAAACTAAACCCTGTGATCCCAAGGAGAGAAATTCACCTAACGCACTCTTAATGAGATTAATCATCAGATGATTGATCCCAATTACAGGGGTTATAACGATTTCTTAACGCAAAGGATGTAGAAGATTAGATTTGGTGTATTTAATTAGTTTATACTTATACAAAATGTTTTATTATGTATATTAATTTAATGTTTAAGAGACATTTAATGGATGAAACATTTGTGTATTTAATGATTGTATTATAAGCTTTATAAGTTGTATTACTTAAAATTAAGTTTTGTGCATTTAAAGATTGTACTATAAGCTTTGTGAATTGTATTACTTAAAATATTAATAAAAAGAGAGGGTGCAATTTTTTTAATATGTAGTATAGATTTGTGTCAATTGCAGAATTTTAACGGTGTGTTCGATATTGCGATTAGAGTTGTTTTACAAGCTCCAAAGCGGAAGAAGAGTGGTTAGGTTAGCAAAATTAAGATACAAGATTTGATAATGTTTGCAACGTGATTCAGATGTAAGCGTACAGCTCTATCTACCGGCATGTGATATTTTTAAAACAGATGCTTTAATGCGTGGAACATAACAAGTATGTGGTGCAATTATGACTTGAGAGAATAACATTAAAAAATGAGGAAGATAATGAGCACAATGTGCTCCGAATGACCATAAAAGCAAGGATATGCTCTTCAGAATTATTTCATGTACACTTCACCTCTGACCATGTTCCAGTCATATAAAGGATTAATTAAAATTACTAATACAAAATCGTCTTACTCAGCTACAAGCAAGGATAGTCGGGTGGATTAGGTGTAAACATAGTACAACGTTATTACACCAAACTATTTCTATCTACGACAAATAAGCCCCCGCCGCAACGCACAGGCCTATTTCGTCTCGTTGACAATAAAAGATCATAGTACCAGGATTTGCATGAGATGTTCAAGATAGAAATATTACTTGCCAAGCCCAATATATTAGAAGCCCAACAAGCTTATATTGGCCAGATTAATAGCGTATGTTTTTTTTAAAAGGTCTCAATTTAGTTGTACATTTTAAAAATAGATAGAGAAAAGTATGGTTGTCAGGATTTCGATCCTGATCTTAGGATCTTACGATTTTACGATATTGCAAAACAAAAACGATCTGGATCCTACGTAGGATCTTTGCAAGCTTAGGATCTTATAGGATCCCGATCTTGACCATAGGATCTTAAGATCTACTACGATCCGATCTTACTTTTCTCGAACCACAAACTAAAAAACTAAATATTTATCGGTTGTGTTTTGTAGAATTTAAAAAACTATATGTTAATATTCTTAAACATTTTATAATCATAATTTTCGAAAATATTTTTGTATAGTTTTGTATTAATGATATATAGTAATTTGTAGATTTGTCTAATATTATAAAGATTGTTAAGAAATTGATATTATAGTAGGATCTTAAGATTCTGATCCGATCTTACGATCACGATCTTGCAAAGACGAAAACGATCCTAGGTAGGATCCCGATCTTGAAAACCTTGGAAAAAAGTATGATAAACTTTACCATATTATCCTAGCTTTAGTTTATTATTACCAAGTTTCAAAAATCGTGAATCGGTAGTCGGGCGGTTGACCCCTTTGTAGCTTGTAATAGATGATTGATCGGATTGGCATATCCGGCAAGTATGGGTATTTTCGGTGAGCTTTGTGCATTTCCGGCAAGATTTCCTTAGAAAACAACTTGTAATAGATATAAACAAATACTATAAGTGATTAAAACAAGTTTACAGTGAGTTTTTGGTATGTTTGTCAAGATTTGCAGGTTTTCGGAAAGGTTGACCGTCGTTGACCGCTATTAACCGATTTGTTTGACGGATTTACAAATCGAAAAGGTTGGTGGCCCAGTATCGCCTAGGAGAAGATTAATTAGCTTATAGGCCTTTTTTTGCAACACTTGTTAATGTATAAATATTAAAAATAAGGAGAAATCACCTTTTTTAACATATTAGAAACTGGTAAAGTTGATGTTGAGTAGGATAAGTCCACATGCTAAAAAAATTGAAAGAATTGTTTGTATATATTTATTGGTGATAGCAAAAGAAAACAGTTGCTAGATTGGTTTTAATTACACAAATTGTAACAAAGAACACTTAAAACTTCATGAGCAGCTTTTACACAAATTTTTATTTAACATGATATAGATATATAACATAACCTAAATTTCATGTCTAAAAGTAATTTTTCATATTGAAATAGCCTAAATTCCTGCTAGCTAATTCATCATTGACAGACATCAATGCATATTTTTTATCATTTAAAATCTTAACATTGAATTTAAAACAAATTTGATCTTAATTGTTTCTTTAATAAACATTTGAACCCATAATATCATGTCCCCCCTTTTTTAAAGCTGGTCTTTTATTGCAAACTTTTTGAGTTATAGACATACAAGACAAGGCACTAGAAGAAATTTTGAGTTTGTCCCACATTGATTTAAGATAAAATTTATATCAATATTTAAATATTATTTTATAATAAATCAGGAAAGAAACAAAAAAAATGTTCAGCAAAATTGACATACACCAAAATGATCCGAATCATTCTAAGGGTAACCGAATCATCAAAAAAGTTTTGATTCCACAGATTTATGAACCAAACAATTATATTGAAAAATATTTCATAACTTTCATTCTATTCCATCAAACAAACAGCCCCGTAAGTTAGGATTTGAACTCTCAATTTACCCGAAACTTATCATTCATGAGCCATTTTATGGCTGAATTTTTGACATTTTTCTATTTCATTACAGATTATGATTTAGTTTTCGTGTACTAGCATCGCTCAATTTGATCTACTTGTGCCTTTTGATGTGTTAAACTAGTTTTGTGGGTGATGTTTATATAGATAAAATGCATCAACTTTAATGCATTCATGGTAGTGTTTGTTGTCTTTTTAGTCTACTCTGATCTTTATGTTGAATAAGCATATTGGTTCAGGAGCCCAATAAACTTGTCTTGGTCAATAACAAAGTAATCGCCTAAGTTATAACTTGTAAAACTTTCATCTTAACATTTTTCATCAAAAAGAATTTACGTAGTGTTAGAAGGCAAGCGGGCAACAAGATGCGCCGCTATCAGGGACGGAGCCAAGTGTGAAGTAGGGTATGCCAAGGCCCACCCAAATTTTTTAAGCAAGTTTACATCATATAGAGAAGTTGGCCAATTTTCTTTGCCAGCATATTATTTGTTTGTAATCTGTAATACTAAAAATTAAAATACTAGAACAACCTAATGTTAAATAGGAGCAAGCCAGCAACTATATAATTATTACTAAACTTGAAAATGAGGTTTTTGACGACCTTTTCACTGGATATTGTTATTACGAACGTCTCACATAGTTTGAGTTTTTCGAATTTTTTTGGCCCACCCAAATAACAAATCCTGGCTTCGTCCCTGGTTGGCTCTGTGTATATTTCTATTGTATTGTTGACATTTCTAATTTCGTGATATAATTTTGCTTCGTCTGCCCGTTTATTGTTGTCATGTCAGATCCTGTGTAGGAGTCTCTCCATCTTTCAACATAAAGATGAAACGAACCATTTTTAGAAACTATGATGAGGGGAAGGAAAAACAAAATTTGTCTACGGCTTATCGATAAGTACCACATAGTTAAGCTCTTGTGCACCATCAATTGGCATTTTATCCGATTTCTTAGAAATTAAAAGTTCTTCTTGAACCTGTTTCGAATATTCCAAGTCCATCCTCTCTTTATTGAGCCTATTATGGCAACTTTTCTTGTCGGTACCTACATTAATCTGCAAGAAAAACAAAGTCACAATCAGTCTAAAATCATAATGAATTAAGAGAAAATGAGATCAAGCAGCTAGCTTACAGGTGATGTTTCTCTGCCATACCAGTCTCTTTTTGTTGTCAAATGTAAGAAACCGACATCAGTTCTTGGAAGTAATTCATAATCCACTACCCCTAGATCATTTTCAACATTTTTGATATCGTTGTTTATACGAATTTCATCTTTCTGTTTTAGAATTAAGTTATAAAACACCAAAGAGACGTATACGTATAAACATTACAATATATCTATATACACTTACCTTGCACCTATCAATTTCTTGAATGATACTAGTCTGATAAAAACTGAGAACTTGATATACTAGCTTTTTGGCGATATCAAGCTGTTTAGTGTTTTTATTATTTGACATCTCCGGCTCGTTCGGACGTTTCTTTGGTTCTTCCATCTGATTCTGCAATACGTAAAATGGATCATGTACCATACTAACAAAAATCATTAACTATGTATGTAACATATAATGCTGTAGAATGATTTTATAAGACTGAGAGAGAGATCCTTAGCTATTCTTAAGGATCAAGAGACATCATTCAGTTGGGTTTATTAATGAATTAATGAATTAATAGTACCTTGCACCCCACTGCAAGAAAGTCAACCCACCTAGCTAATGTACTTGTCAACGTGAAATGTTTGGCTGTAACACTTGAAAGCCATAACATGAATATTCGGATGTTGAGTTGCTAGTGCCTATGCCACCATTTATTCCGCTTAGGCGGTCCACTAGAGATCATCATCCTTCCACACGCTATTCTGCAAATGAGTATGTTTTACTCACTGATGGGGGAGAGCCCGAGTGTTATGCAGAAGCTATGGAAGATGAACACAAGAAAGAATGGTTTGATGCCATGCAAGATGAGATGAAATCCTTGTATGAGAACAATACCTTTGAGTTGACGAAGTTGCCTAAGGGCAAGAGAGCTTTGAAAAACAAATGGGTTTACAAATTGAAGACTGAAGAGTATACTCCTAGACCGAGGTACAAGGCCAGATTGGTGGTTAAAGGTTTCAGTCAGAAGAAAGGTATTGATTTTGATGAGATTTTCTCTCCAGTCGTGAAGATGGGATCTATTCGAGTTGTTCTTGGTTTGGCGGCTAGCCTCGATCTTGAGGTGGAGCAAATGGATGTCAAGACAGCTTTCCTTCATGGTGATCTGGATAAAGAAATCTATATGGAACAACCTGAAGGGTTTCAGGTTAAGGGGAAGGAAGACTACGTGTGTAGACTTCAGAAGAGTTTGTATGGGTTGAAGCAAGCACCGAGACAGTGGTACAAGAAGTTTGAGTCGGTTATAGGGAAGCAAGGCTTCCGAAAGACTTTTTCTGATCATTGTGTTTTCTTTCAGAGGTTTGGTGATGATGACTTCATCATCTTATTGCTATATGTTGATGATATGCTGATTGTTGGCAAGAACATTGGAAGAATTGCCCAATTGAAGCAAGATTTGAGCAAATCCTTTGCTATGAAAGACTTGGGGCCAGCAAAACAAATCCTTGGCATTCGGATTTTCCGCGATAGAGGTGCCAAGAAGTTGCATATATCACAAGAGCAATACATTGAGAAGGTGTTGCGCAGGTTCAACATGGATAAAGCTAAAGTGGTTAGTTCCCCTCTAACTCCCAACTTTAAGCTTACTGATAAGGATTGTCCTTCTTCTAAGAAGAATATTGAAAAGATGGATAGAGTTCCATATGCCTCAGCGGTTGGTAGCTTAATGTATGCTATGGTGTGTACAAGGCCGGATTTAGCTCATGCGGTTGGTGTTGTCAGTCGGTTCCTGTCAAATCCTGGTAAGAAGCATTGGGAAGCTGTTAAATGGATATTTCGATATCTGCGAGGTACTTCCAAATTGGGTATCACATTTGGAAATGGGAAACCCATGCTTGTTGGTTACACAGACTCAGATTTGGCTGGAAATAAGGACAACATGAAGTCCACTTCTGGATATTTGATGACCTTTGCAGGGGGAGCTGTTTCATGGCAATCAAGATTGCAAAAGTGTGTGGCCTTGTCTACAACAGAGGCTGAGTATGTGGCAGCAACGGAAGCGTGCAAAGAACTATTGTGGTTGAAAAGGTTTTTGCAAGAACTTGGTTTCAAGCAACAACGTTATGCGGTTCTTTGTGACAATCAAAGTACTATTCACCTTGCTAAGAATTCGATGTTTCATAAAAGAACAAAACATATTGATATCCGGTATCATTGGATTAGAGATGCCATTGAAGATGGTATGTTTGAACTTAATAAAGTTCATACGGATGATAATGCTTCCGATATGTTGACGAAGGCTGTAGCAAGAGAAAAGTTGAAGATCTGTTGCTCGTTCGCCGGGATGGCGAACTCATCCTCATAGACAGAAAATGGGGGAGATTTGTTGGGTATTTTCTTAGTCCATGAGGATTAAGAGCCCAACACATTGGGGCCCATCTTGGGTCCATTTAGTCCTTATTTAGGGCATCCTTATGCTCATTATAAAGTGTGAAAAAACAAGAGAGAAGAGAGTAAGAAAAGAAAAAAAGAAGAAGATTTTCGGAGTTCTTATCACCCAAAACCCAGCAGCAGTGTTTCGTCGATCCCCGGAGTTTGCACCGTCGGATCGTCACGATTTTTGGACTGAAGCTTCCTTGCATATAAAGGAAGGTTTTGACCGTTGGGATCTTGATTTTGAGGCCTGGAAGTTCTGTTTCTTACCCGGGCAGATTGCAAGTTGTTTGGTGATATTCTTCCTTTCTTGTTCTTTGTTTGTTGCCATATATCTTGATATTGATTCCAAGATTATGATGATTGTTGTATGCCTCTAGTGTTATCTAGAGAAGACTTTGTGTACCTCTCTTGCTTGATAGTGGATTTAAGCGGCACTAGGTGTCCCGTGGTTTTTACCCACTTTGGGGTTTTCCACGCTAAAAGCTTGGTGTTCTTGGTGTGTGTTTGATTATCTTTAATACCTGCTGATTTGGTTGATTTGATATTGTTTTGGGGGCTGGTTAGAGTTGCTTTTAGTTTGCCTTATTTGTTTACTTCCTCATAGGTTCATACGGGTTTGGGTAAGTGCTGTCAAACGAAGGTTTTGCTTTCGCATTTGTGTTTATACCGTTGTGACCCATTGCACTTTACCCGTCATATATTTGGTTGGTTAACTTACCTTCTGAGTTCAAGTGTCCAAATTTTTAACGTGTATTAGCGTAGAGCGTTTATTATCTAGAAGCGGTGAGCATGAGTATTGTGATTTCTAATGCTCGTTTGACAAGTAGTAAGGAGCTTTATGTTATTTTCAGATTGCTCATTTTTTAACGTTACATGAAGTAGTATTTAGAAACGTTAGACAATTAAGACTTGTTTTACACATTATGATTAGCTACATTACCAAACGTTTTTAAAAATAAACAACTACCGCTCAGTACTAAATAATAATGCCTACTATTACTGCTTATTATTACCGCTAAATACACCATTAAACAAACTTTAAGATATTACTTGTACACACCCGCTGGTACCGTTATTATGACGTCTAACATAACTTAAAAATATAATTTGTTTGATCATGAAAAATAGAAAAATGGAGGGACGTGGCCTCCTTAAAAACCATGCACAAAGGAAACAAAGTTATGGTTTAGAAAAAGTCGTTTTTAGGAAAAAGACATTATGCAATTGTTGTCATGACTTGGCAAAACTTAAGTGGGTCAGGATATTACCAAAATAAGCCGTTTTCTGTGTCCCACTACACTAACAACGACAACAGTATAGGCCTTTTATTTCATTTTGGCCGTATTTAGCATGTTCGATTTAACCAGTTTAAACTTTATATAAGCACTTGTATTCATATACTTTAATGCACCCTAATAAAACGAATCGGCATATTTCTTCTATAGTTAACACGCTGTTTCCCCTAAAAGAAAAATAAACATTTAGTGGCAAAGATCTAATGACATAAAAGAATGTCACTAAATCTAATCTTTAATGACACTTTTTATAAACAAAATGTGTTAGAAAAGGCAAAAACTATACACTCGCATTTTCTTTGTGTCACAGTGAATAAACTTTTAACTACTTTGACTTCTATTTACATTTTTTTAGTGTCGAAAAGCAAATAAAAGTTTTAGTGACAAATTTAGTATCAATGACACTTTTTTAACACTTGGTGACACTTTTTGTATGTGTTACTAGATGACAATTTTTTGATAGTGTTTCATATTTGCATATACTTAACCAAGAGGTCTTTGGTGCATAAGAATTTCCCATAATTATTAATGTCCTGTACCCAAAACATTTACTCATTGGTAATACATTAATACTAACTATTCACATTAATCACCCTGCAAAACAAAACACTTGAACTATTCCATTTATTTGGCACATTGGCACTTCATTAGAATTTTAAATGATATTTTCTTTTGCTTACAAAAATAGTATTATTACTGTCAAAGAGGTTTCAACAGTAATCCATTCAGAACTTGCCAAGTGTTCTAAAAAGGTAAACTTTACCATTAAATAATTATAGTTGGGACCCGTTTGCCAAATTGTCATGGGTAGCGGGGCCAATGCGAGAAACACAAAAACAAAAGATTTCAAAACTTTACACAGCTAGTACATAATGGGAAAGGTCATCCAACAAATGTGTCATCTTCAACTTCGTGTGACATTTGCATAGAGACAAACTGGAAAAGATATTAACAATCATCTTATTGCATAAAGTACAAGAAAAACGAAGTATATCTTCTAACTGTTAACAGTTCTAACATATGCAAAGATGGCACCGAGTATTCCTATTGCATAAAGTCATCAAGTAGTAAGTAATTATGAGAGTGTTAAAATAGCGTAGAACTTGCGCAAAACATGGGCAGTGATCCAATGAGTCGACGTTAAAAATAAAAACACTAATAACTAATACTCGTAAGATGTTAGAGGACACAAAATAAGATGGTTCGATTCAAGAAGAAATTACAAATCCTGAAAAAGGAGATACGTTCATGGGTTAATGATTGCAAAAAGAATCAATCTCGTCGTCTTGTGGATCTCCGTTCCAACTGTGTCATATTGACAAAGTTATTGATCAAGGGGGCGTAAATGATGATATTCTTCTGACGCGGTTAGATTTATTAAAAAAATTACATGATATTAAGTCTTCCGACGCTCAGTCGACTATATGCAAAAGGCGAAGATTCAGTGGGCTATTGAGCGCGATTAAAACCTGTCAAATTTATTTTCATGGAAACATTAAGTCGTTAAACGACCGAATTGGCTATTAAAGGTGTAATTGTTGATGGCGAATGGTGGATGATCCCTTCTGTCAAAGAAGAATTTCGTTTTGCATTTGTGCTAATCGGTTACGAGCCCCGCGCCAACAAATGTAAACGTTACTAACCTCCTAATCGAGTTGTCTTCTGAGCAGTTGGACATGATGAGAGTCCGATCTCCAGAGATGAAGTGCGTAATGCTGTGTGGGCTGTGAAGAGAATAAAATCTCCTGGACCAGACTGGTTCACTTTTTATAAGTTTTTTCGAAATTCTGGGACACTTTAGGATTCTGAGTTTTTGTTCTGTTGTGGAATGGATTTATATTTCGATCATGAGTAACATATGTCTAGAGGATGTAACTCCTCATTCATTGCTCTCATTCCGAAAAACCATATCCTAAGTTCCGTAAATGATTATCTCCAATACTTGATCGAGAGTCATTACAAGATGCACCAAAAATATATAGCCACTCGGACTTTCATCGATCATCTCTCTAGTCTTATATATCGGATGTCAAACGGCGTTTCTTACTAATATGAAAATTCTGATAGGCCACGTTTATCATAAACGAATTACTCCTTGGTGCAAGCATAAAGAAAAACAAACAAGCCTTGTGTTTAAGTTGATTTATGCCAAGGCTAATGATTCGACTAGGTGGGATTTTTAGAAAGAATGTGCTAGAGCTTTTGTTTCGGTCTAAATGGTGTTCATGGATTCGGGTTGCTTACACTCTGGTATCTTCAGTCCTACCTTAAGTAGTTTCCAACGTCCGAATTCCAATTTCCATTGTGGGTTGAAGCAAGGATATCCTTTGGCCCATACCTATTTATCTTAATTATGGAGACTCTTCATCTTCGTTATCTAGGCCATCGAGGCAGTGATTTTTAAAGGCATCAAAATTGGTTCGTCTTTAATATTTCCCATCTTTTTTATCGGATGAGTGCGGTCTTTATTGTGAGTGGTCTATTGCTAATCTATACTGTATTAACTCACATCCTTCATTGTTTTTTCTTTGTTGTCCGGAACCCTCACGATCAATGCTTAAAAAGTCACCTTCTTGGAGTCGGGATTGAAGTGAGAATGTTAATGCTGCAGCTTTAATATTTTGGTTGTACGACTTATGAAAACCCCTTTAAAATACTTAGGGGTGGCAGGACGATTAGATTGTAAACTTAAGGCTTGTCTATCTAAACTGAAACTTAAAACTTTATCTGTTGGAGAAGGCTTACTCTTTTAAAGTCGTTCTTGGTCGACAATCCATTTATAATATGTCCATCTATAAGGTTCCTAAGTCGGTGTTACAACTATTGGAGTCCCATAAGACGTAGAAATTTTTTCAATGGTGTTCAAGTTGACGAGAGGAAAATAGAAAGATCAATGGGCCACATAGGTTCTTGCGTCCAAGAATATGGAAGGTTTAGGGAGTCCTCAAGTTTATCTTAAATAGGGCGCTCCTATTTCAAATGGTTTTGGAATTCATATCACGGGATAATTTCATCTGTGGTGTCCGTCTCATCATTCAATGCATGCTCCTCAGTATATAAACTATCTTCTCCGTTTCGTTACACACTTGGAAATCCATTATTCGGGGAGGTGCATATGCTTAAAGAACGTGGTGTGACCTGATTTCTCACTGTCTATATTTCGTGTGGGTAATTTTTCGCATCAAAGTAACAATTTTGGAATGATGTTTGGATTGGTGACACTCAACCTTCGTGTTATGTTTCACAAGAATTTATGCATTGGAGATTTAATAAAGATTGTAACGGTGCTGATAAAATGCAATTCTCAGGCTAACCTCTCTCTCGTGTTCTGTTAGAGAGGTTTGAATCTTCTCAATTACTCTTCTTCAAACGTATATGAAGGGACATTGTTTCTAATATTGTGGATAGAGGTGTGTGATTTAAATGGGGAATGTGTTCTTTCGGGTCAAAGATGTTCGCATTCGTCTGATGAATGTTTCTTGCCGAAAGCCCTCTACTGCTAACTCTGATGGTTAAATATGTTCAATAACAATAAATGTTTTTTTTGCTTGGAAGTTTTTCCGGATCGGTGCCTACGTCGATCCAATTTTACAACATCGTGGTGTCCTAGTGTCTGATCTTTTATGTTCGCTTTGCTCCTCTGCTCGAGAAATTCTCGCACTTTGGTCTTCATTGCAGGATGGCTACGACTATCGTCAGCTCGTATGCGCTGGTGAAATCTATCAAGGGACGAACCGACCTTGTTCATATGCTGATTGGTCTTAATTGGGTTCAATTCCAATACAATTAAAGGCCTCTAAAGTTTAAATATTTGCTGGAAGGAGTTCTTATATAACTTGGTGGAGCGTATGGATGTTTTCGTAATCATTTGCTCTTCCTTCGCGAAAGCCCCTCGGAAAGATGTAGTTTTGACGATATTGTTCGCTAGTCACTTTCGACTTGTGCCTTTTCATAGATGTAAATGTAGCTTTTAGTTGGGATAGTTTGGTTGCAACACCCCTAATGTATCTCTTTGAAATTCTTTTTCAGCTTCTTGCTAGTTGGTTTTATATTAGTTTGCCGTTCTAAAAAAAAAAACAAGAAACAACCATTACTGAAGACTTCTCACACAACACCAAAGATAAACGCTAAAATAAAAATGAAAAAAAAAAAAAAAAATAACGAAAAAAAAAACAAGAAACAACAATTACTGAAGACTTCTCACACAACACCTAAAGATAAACGACTAAATATAAAATGAAACTCGAATAACCCAAACACCAAAAAAACCTCAACACACAACACCGGGATTAATATAATTAAACCAACTCCAAAAAACCGAAACAATTACATTATCTAAAAAAGTTTAAATCGACACGGAAACCCTGACCCCGTGCATTCTTTTAGGTGTCGACTGACCTTTTCCTAAGAACTAAGCCCCAAACAATGAACATATATTCAAGTAACCTTTTTAACCAGAAGTTGTGATGACCGAAATACTTACATTGAAGTATATAGTGAGAAAAATAAATAAAAGCATCGCGAAGAAATGAGAAGGAAAAAAAAATGATAAAACAAGCTTTTTTATTTGTTAATTTAAAGTCAAAATAAAAAAATTGGGCAAATTTTAATTAATTTAGCGGACAAAAGTAAAATCAAAATATATGTGTTAAATTTAAGAAGGAAAAAAAAACTTTAGTTGTTAATTTTAAATAATTATATAGTTTTAAGTTAATTTTTTAGTTTTTATGTTTTTAATAACTTTTTAAATAATATGTACCTTCTAGATTTTATATCCCTTATGCTTTATATATATTTTTAAAAAGAATAACATATACGTTATTGTTATATACAAATAAGGAGAAAGCAAAAAATACGCAAGATATTTTTTTTCTAAAAGTTACAATATACATAATCAACTAAATATGTTACTAGTATTTTCAAAGTACTTTCAAAAAAAATTCAATGTACGTAATATGACCGGGTATATGACTAGTTTGACCGGTTACCACTAACTTTTTTTTTACAGTTTTAGTCATTGTGGTTTGCGTTGACTTCCACCGTTGGTCTCTTGGCTTTTTTTTTCCATTTTCTTTTTACTTTTTTTTTCATTTATTCATACAACTTTTTATCACTTATTCATACACCAATTTTTATTTACACTTATTACACTTTTTTTACACTAATTTTTTTACACTTATTCAAACATTATTTTTTTACACTTATTACACTTTTTTTTTTACTTTTTTCATTTATTCATACAATAGTTTTTTTACTACTTAGAAAATTGACACTAATTTTTTTTGACACTTATTATAGTTTTACTTTAACGCAACTTTAGAAAAAAAACCTTTTTTAGGAAAAAATTTCTAAACGTTGCGTTAAACTTTTTTTAAAAATAACGCCCTCATGTGACTTAAATTTGGTTCATTAAACACCCCTCATGTGACTTTTATTTCTTAAAAATAATTTTTTTCTAAACGACGCGTTTAAGTATAAGTATACTAAATGTAAAAGTGAAGAAACATAATTATCACTTTGAAAATAAAATAGAAAATAAAATACAAAACTTGTATGAATAAATGAAAAAAAAGTAAAATTTTTTCTAAACGTTGCGTTAAAGTATATGTATAATAAGTGTAAAAGTGGCCATTCGTGTAATTTTTCTAAGTGCTAGTCGTTAAACTGGTAACACATCGGTCATATTACGTACATTATTTGAAATTTGAAAAGCGAAACAGGAAAAAAACAACAAATTGTATGAATAATTGAAAAAAAAGTTAAACAAAAAAGTTATAAGTGGAAAAAAGTCAAGGGACTAAAGGTGAAAGTCAACGCAAATAACAGGGACCATTACTGTAACTTTTCTAACTGATAAAGGTCAATGGACTAACGATGAAAGTCAACGCAAACCACAAGGACCAAAACT
>BQNB010099482.1:0-24913 GCA_026074375.1 Tanacetum coccineum | reverse complement strand
TTTGGGTCAACATACTCAACCTTCTTGAGCATGAATGATCCACTGTATTTGGATACATGATCCAAGTAATTTCCCTTAGGCCTCCAAACCCATTTTGACCTTTTAAGGTTAGTATTCAGCTTACCCTTACCAATATTAACTACTGCTCTTGTCCCATCAGTAGTCATATTTTGAACCCCAAAAGTTTTAACATCTTGTTTTAAGTGTTTGGGTTTAAAAGCTGGTTTTGTGTAGTAAGACCTCTTGATAGGTGAACATGAGCCTCTTGGTCTTACATTTTCCATTCTTGGGTAAATAGGTATGGTAGCATAAATAGGCCTAGCAGTACTAACATTTGGCCTAGCAGTACAAATAGGCGTAGCAGTACAAACAGGCTTAGCAGTACTAACATTTGGCCTAGCAGTACAAACAGGCCTAGCAGTACTAGCACTTGGCCTAGCAGTACTAACACGCCTAGCAGTTCTAACAGGCCTATGCAAACCTGTTCTTGTTAGTACTCCTGATGGGACAAAAGTGTTACTTAAATGTGGGTATTTTGAAAAGTTTTGATGATTAACCCTTTTAGTAGTATCCATACTTGTTTGCCCTCCCTTTGACCAGTATTAACCACATTTTTCAGCTTAGGCTCTTGACTTTTTTTGTCATAAAAATTATAGTCTTTTGATCAAATGGTCAATACTTTTACAAACAAAACAAGCTTTTACTTTCCTAAAACCAATTCCTTGTTTCTTAGAATTTTGACCACTTTTATCATCTCTAGTCTTAACTGTTTGAGTCTTAGGTTTAACTGTTTGCACTTCATACTATTCTTCCTCATCATCTGAGTTCCAATCCTCAATGATAACTCTATCTCTGTCAATCTTAGGATTAGACACAACTGACTCACTGGCTGACTTAGGCTTTTCAGTATTTGCTTGACCTACAGTCTCACTTGTTTTAGTATTAAGCTCAGTTGTTTGTGACTCAATGATTTTATTCCTAATGGCATATTCATATAACCCTGCAAATGATATGTCAGCTCTTGGGGTTAAGAAGTTCCCTGTTATGGGAGGGGAACAGCTTTATACCCATTCTTTAAAAATCTATCATTTTCTGGTGTGTTTTCTTCATCACTTGATCTGACATCAAAAATAATCAAACTGTTTCACTATCAGTTTCATGATTGCTACTTAATTCATTCAACTGTGTGCTATATCCTAAACCAGTTTTATCTCTAGCACTCATTTGACTGTTAAGTATTTCATCAAGATTCTTGGTCGATTCTTCCCATTTAGCAATCTTATCTTTTAACTCATCTCTTTCTTTAACAACCTTCTCTAATTCCAGATTTAAGTTGTTAATTTTTATTTTTCTCTCAAACTTAAGAAGCTCAATATTTTTGGAAATTCATATTTCTCCCCCAAGCCAATTTCCTTTCTTTTCATGCCAAGAATCCTAGATTCTAGTGACTTCAAAGCTATCTCATACCCCTGATAGCTAGTTGCTTTGTTAAGATTAGTTTCTCTTTCAGTATCATAGTTCTTTTGAAGAGTTTTAAATGATTCAAGACATTGTTTAGAACATTTTTATACCTCACTGTCAGAAGAACTTGATGAGCTTGAAGAGGAGATTGCCATCAAAGCATAGTTGACTGGTTCTACTTCAAAATCATTGCTCCAGTCATAGCCTCCTAGACCATCTTGAGCCACCAGTGCCTGTGATGAAGATTCATTTGTTGGTGCATTGCTCCTGCCATTGTCACCATAAGATCTTCTCCCTTGATTCCTTCCAGATCTGCATTCTCTAGCAAAATGCCCTTTTCTGTGACAGTTGTAGCACTCACTCTTTGACTTATCAAAAGAAACAGGTTGTTTTTCTTTGAAGTCCATATTCCTTCCTGTCCTCCGAATGAAATTATTTACTCTGACAGTCAACATAGCCACCTGCCATCGAAGATCCACTTCCTCCAAGTCATCACCAGCCAGTCTGCTGAAAATCCTCATATCTCTAAGATGAGGACTGGTTTGGTTTGCAAGAAAGAGTAAGCTACAATCATGAGCACAGGAGTAATGAAACTAACTATGATTAAATCCACCAGCGAGTACTAACCCAAAATCTCTACTAGCAAGTAATTAACTTCAATAGTACTGTAGTAATCTATAGTGTAGAGAAAAAGCCAAATTCTGAGAACAGAGTTGAACCTGAAGAACCTTTCAATTCATCTTCATAAACCCTAAGATTGTTGTAAAAGCATCAATATCACTCTCATCAATGTCTGGCTTATTACTCTTGATGAGGTCAATCTAATTCCATGAAGAAGGAAGACGTCCAAGGAACTACTGTTGAATATCTTCCTTTGATATTAGAGCAAACACATGAACCTCCAATTGACTTAACATTTTTATGGAATCTATCATAAGCTTTGTCCAAGGCTTTCATTTGATGCAGTATTAAAAATTTTAAACTGATGTTATAAACATTTTTTCTAGCATCTTCTTGGATTCATATCATTTACCACCAAACCTCGATTTGATAGCCTCCCAGAGTGATTTACATCAGTAACTTGTGAAACTTGAAGGAGTATTCATCAGGTATTACAAAAGCAAGATGCTTTTAAACCTCTTTCCTGATTTCTTTCTAGCAGCCAATTTTTGGCAGTCTTAGGACAGGAATGGGCAGATGTTTTTATCCATTGTTGTGCAGCTCTTCTTCTAGAATCTCCATTGACAATAACATCCCATAGATTATGGTCTGTATGACAGATATATTGTCGCATTCTCATGCTCCAAATATCGTACTCTCCCTTCCTGATGATAGGGATCTTCATTGCAGTGATTGTGGGTGGAGGAATGTCTTGTTCTGCCATCTTACAATTGAGTTCTTCTTATTTAGAGTTTCCACACAAGCTCTGATACCACTTGTTGGATCGATTTACTGAATAGATCTTAACCTTCAGCTTGCAAAGAGTTTGCTCCTTTAGATAATTCTAAAGCAACAATAATGAAACACTGAGTAAACACTATTGATTATGCGGAATCTAATCAATAATGCTAAGAAGAACAATATTGAATATCACAAAAGAACTTTTATATTAAACTTTGAATCTGCCTAGGTTACAGATTACAAACTATGATTACTATTCGATCTCTATGATCTGTGTAGAACTATATCTACTAACTATGCCTAGGGTTCCTTTTATAGACTAAGAAAACCCTAATGGGCTTTACAAAACGCGTATAAAGATAATGCATATCCTATCCTAAGATATCTCATGCATATCTTTAACTCTAACTAACTTCTACGTAAGCAGACTTAACTATTACATAAGCAGTATTAACTATTTAACACTACCAGTACTAACTATGATAATCCTTCTACTAGTACTAACTATGTAACTAGCAGAACTAACTATAACACACTAACAGAATTATGTCTGTTATACAAAATTCTTAACAATCATCTGGAACCTTTGACTGTGTGTCAACTCCATCACCTGAGCCACTTGCGTGAGAGCTGTGGAATTGTGTCTTGCTTCTTTTGGTAGCCAGCTTAATTTGTTCAGCCTCAGTTAATGCAACCTCAGACAGTACTACTAATCCTTTGGTTTTTGGCATCGTAGCATGTTGCTTCTTCTTGTCAGTTTTAGCCACCTTTGCTGGAGATTTGAGTCTGGAACATTTAGAAGCAGGAGCAGTCTTGGACTTGGAAGGAGTGACAGGCTCATCTACTTTCTTCTTGTACTTTGTTTTTTCTTTTGGAGGTTTTTCTCCAGATGCAACAACATAGTACTCATTGTAGGCTTTGGAATCTAACATTTCTTGGTTAGTCAATTCATCAGGGAGAATAGCACCATATATCTGTATGTCATGATGTCTAGAGATAACTCTTATCTTGTTAAACATAGGGTTATCTCTGGAAGTGTGCCAAAACATCTTGTTTCTCCTTAATATTGACTGATCCTTTGACATGAAGTAGTCTATGATTACTTTGGTGAATCGTGGATAACACAAGTCATTGTTCTTCTTAGAGTTATTGTTCTCCACTTGATATACCAGGTCTTTCCACAGTAGATAGACATAATTAATATTCTTCTTATGATACATGCCCCAAATGATTTGAGCACGTAACAAGAGAAGACTATCTAAACCAGTAAGTTTTCCACTTAGACACCTATTGATAATAGCAGCAAATGATCTCCAGGATTGATGCATGTGGTTAACATTGACATCAGTTAAGATCATTATCTCTCCAGTGTGACTAAGATCTCTAAGAAAAGAGAGAATTTCCTCTTCAAATGGAGGATCTTTAAAATTTTAACCTAGGAGTCTAGGACAAATTTGGAGCATGTCTCTGAAGCTTTCAAGGTTAAGAGTGTGGCTTTTGCTGTTCATCTTGAAACAAAGTGAAGTATGATGGATGGAAATAGTGGCCCAGAACTCTTGCATGTAGATTTCTGGTACATTAGCAGTGATCTGAAATGCTTTGTAGAAGGGAGTGAATTTCAGAGCGTCTAAAACCACTTGAATAGTAGGTTCATTAGATTTGAGAGTGGAGCTTAGTCGGTGATTGCATTTCCCAATCTTAAGATGGTTAGAAGGAGCGACCAGAGCATCATCCAAAGCAATTTGCTAAGCTTTTGTGGTATCTATGATTCTGCTAAGAAAGGATCAATACAGTTTATGTATAACCAATTTTATATAATAAACTATAGAGACCTTTTAAGTGAGAAATTTAAGTTGTTTCATGATGCGAAAATTTCTTAAGGATTAGGCACTCTAAGACTTTTAGCATTGTTTAAGATCTATTCCTTTGAATGAAAACTTAGATTGACATAAATGCTTAAGCTATTTAGGAAACTTGTTTAATCATTTAGGAATCGTGATCATTCTAACTAGTTAGTGAATTTTGATACCCTAAGCCTTATTTTAGTTATCCTTGTTTTATCTTGAAATTAAGCCAATTTAACTCGATTAGAGTGCAAAATTAACCAATTTTAATTAGCATCCTAATTAAGGTTTTAAATCGCCTTCTAATTAGAAATTTGATCTTAAGTGTTTTTGGTCTTGAAAGGTAAACCGATTTCTAAAATGTCACCAATAGATCGGTTCCTTAAGAGCATTCTAGTAGATCGGTTCCTAAAGACAATCTAGTAGATCGGTTAAAAAAGAAAGTATAGTAGATCGGTTCCTTAAGGTGGTCTAGTAGATCAGTTCCTTAAGGAAATCAGTAGTTCGGTTCCTAAAGAAAAATAGTAGATCGGCTCCTTAAGGAAACCATTAGTTCGGTTCCTAAAGGAAAGCAGTAGTTCGGTTCCTTAAGGAAACCAGTAGATCGGTTCCTAAAGAAAAATAGTAGATCGGCTCCTTAAGGAAACCATTAGTTCGGTTCCTAAAGGAAAGCAGTAGTTCGGTTCCTTAAGGAAACCAGTAGATTGGTTCCTAAAGGAAAGCAGTAGATCAGTTTCTTAAGGAAACCAGTAGTTCGGTTCACAAAGGAAGCCAATAGATCGGTTCACACTGAAATTTCACAAACACGATTTTGATTTCAAGATTGCATCATTTAGCATTATATCATATAAGCACAACACATAAGTACTTATTTCATAGAAATCACCACAATAACAACAGAAATCGCATAAAACATTCAAACCGAATATGAACATACAACAAGATGCATACATTTAATATTTTGACTAACAAGGGTATGTTTTAGACACTCAAACTCATTCAAGAATAATTAAACTAGCTTCCTATCACAAAACCGACAAACTTTTTCATCATATACATCAAGAACGCATATTTTTGAATCATAAAATCGACCAAAACCAACTAATGAGTTATTCTTATTGAAAAATCATTATGAACAAGTCATTAGCACCTGTAGAGGAACAAACCCCCTCAATCAATTTCAGTTTTTACTCAGTTTCAATTTTGAAGAACCCTAATTCAATATTTAGGGTTTTCTTGATCAAGACCTCATAAGAACGTAATTTGATTGAGATGTAGGTTCATTAGGGTGTAAGAAACAATGTTCAAGTTATACCTTTAGCACGAAAATGACTAGAAATGGAGATGGTGAAGATGACGATTTGATTGAATGGTTTTGAAAAAAAATTGAGTGTTGTGTTTGTGTGTGTGTTTAAAAGCGGGGAGGGAGTGGTGTGTATAAAACAAAGTTCATTTTTATGCACATTTACCCCCTCAATTTTGAAACCCTTTGCAATTTTCTTATATAAGTTTATTTAGGCAATTTGAGTTTACACATTGGCACGAAGAGTCCCTGTAGTTTTAACTAGCATACCTAACAACTTAAATTTGTACATATTCTTCCTAAAGGCTTAAACACATAACATTTAAGGCACACTTAAGCAAAACTTAATTAACTTTCCTTAATTAATATTTCGTTATTGTTTAAAACATTTTATTCCTTTTATCAAATGACTTTTTGAAAAAGATATTTGACATTTTCTCCCCCTCCAACATTGACCCATTTTCTATTTAAAGAGTTGTAGTCGTTGTTGGAGTGGTCAAATGTCTTTGAAAGGCATTTTCTGATGAAGTAATGTTTTATTTTTTGAAAGACAAACACCAATATAAATAAGATTTCTCTTATTTTCACACATAAGCGCACTGACACGTATACTTATGGAATATAGAAAGCACGGGTTATGTTGCAAAGTAAACACAAGCCTTTGCATGGTCATAAGGTAGACCATGCCCAAGAATAAATTCCTGTTGAGAGGTCAAGTTTTCTTTTTGAAACACTTGCCTTTAAGATGATGACCGGGTTGCTATCTGAAATAATAGCAAGCCATTTTTGGCATGTTTTGAAAACATTTGAACTTCTGCTCGAACTTTATTTACAGTCTCGTATCATTATTAAATGACATTTCTAAGATCGTAAATATTATCAATTTTCAAAAGACATGCCATTATTACCTCTTTTTATGTTTTCTCATTTTTTAATTTTTTCTTTGGTTTTAAAGATTTTATATTTTTGTATTTTGTTTTTATAAAGGTTTTCTGAAAATGAAATTTTTTTTTGGTTTTTCTGGTTTTGGATATATATACATATTATATGCAGGATATTTGAATAGGTACCACCACTATTCTTCAGCTTCATCTGCCAATTGTTTCAGGGTCTCCGGCGTAAAACTTTACATTCCCAGCTTGCTGATAAGAAATTCAATTCTTTCTCTGCCAAGGGCTTTAGTGAAGATGTCCGCTAGTTGATACTCCGTATTGATAAAGTAAAGCTCTACTACTCTGTTTTCAACTTGCTCTTTTATGTGGCCCTCCCCTTTGCAGTTGTAACAAATAATAGTCATTTCTTTCCCAGAATTGCTTCCACTTGCTCTAGGAGTGTAGGTCCTAGTGGTACCCATAGCAAAAGAAATTTGCCTCCCCTGTACTGGTTGTAAAGTCACTCTTCCATTATTATTGGTAGCTTGTTGCCTAGGGTTTAACGAATTCCTCAGCTGGTTATTGGTAGTAGGATAGCGAGATGTGATGACAGCTGCTGGGAATGACATCATATGGTTGATGGCATTAATGAGATCGTCACCTTGCTTGAACACTGGAATAGTTAGACTCGAGTCTAGTTGGGGAAAATCATATTGTTGTCGTTGTTGGTTGACTGTGGGAGCATATTCTAATTAAGGGATGGATGGTTGTGGAGAATAAATGTTGTGTTGAACTGATGATTGATGATCATTGGTTGGATAAGTGATTAAAAGAGGTGTTGATGGTTGATTGGTTGAGTATTGTTGAGACTGATAAGGTGATCCATAATGTGGAGACTGATATAGTGAAACTTATGGTTGAAATTGAGAGTTTTGGTATGAGTTTTGATGAGTTTGATAAGGATACTGGGTCATCTGATGGGTTGCAACCAAAGCAAGCGGATCTAAGTTGCGTTCATACATTAAACGAACTTCATTTGCATGAAATTCGTGTTGTCCCAAGTAAGCATGAAGCTGATAAATATTAGTTGTGTGCAAGTCCCGAACCAGTTTGACATCTATTACAAATTTGCTCCACTCAAGAGGAAGGGTATTCAAAAACTTGGTGTTCACTTGAAATTGTTCTAGTTTCATATTGTAGATGTTCATGTCATTGAGTAACAGTAAAAATCTCAAGTAGAAATCATGTAGTGTTTCCCCCTTCTTATAAGCAAACTTATCAAATTTATCATATAGTTTACACTCTCTTTCCTGTTTTGTCAATGAAGTTCATTGCATGAGAAGTTGAATTCTTTCTCAAAGTTCCTTGGCATCTTTATGATTGCTAACTAATGCATAGACCTCTGGCGGTAAGCTTTGAAGAATGATATTTGTAGCCTTAACATCACAATCAGCTTGAATTGCATCTGCTAGAGTCAATTCAGAGTATTTTCTTGGCCTAGTCACACCATTTTCCTCAATTGTAGGCCAAAGAAGTAGACCATTTTCAACGGATATAAGGATCATTCTTCCATGTTGTCTATTTATCATGTATAGATCCATTATGCTTTTCCAAGAATCGTACATATCTGTTTCCAACATAGATGGACGATTGTTAGCACCCGAAAGAATCACTTTGTCAGCAAGAGTCATCATTGAGAAATTTGTATGTTAAAAGATTACTGTTTGATCGAACGGTGGTAGAAAGAAATTGTGTTTAATTAAGTTGTCTTTAAAGTGTTTTATGTCTTCAAACTTATACGGGATTTTACAATTCTTGACAAAACTGGGAAACAAGTTAATGTTTCACGGGATTTTACAAGTCAAAGAAATAAACCATATAATTTTGAAAATTTAGTAGATCAGTTTCAACAAAAAATAGTAGATCGATTTCCACTAAAAAGAGTAGATCGGTTTCCACTAAAATTTAAGTAGATCGGTTTCCACTAAAGTTCAAGTAGATCAGTTTCCACTAAAGTTGAAGTAGATCGGTTTCCACTAAAGTTCAAGTAGATCAGTTTCCACTAAAGTTCAAGTAGATCGGTTTCCACTAACACTTGAGTAGATCGGTTGAAACTAACTTCAGTAGATCGATTGATACTGGCTCTTGAGTAGATCGGTTACCACTAATCCTTAGTAGATCGGTTACAACTAATCTAAAACCCAAAATTTAAAAACACAAAAAGACACCTTTTTGATGTTTGTTTTGCAAAAATTCTTGTACAACTAGTGTTACTAATCCTATAAGAACAAGAAAAATGGAAACTTTAAGGTTTTTAAGCCGACAAATTTAAAATCAAGATTTTGTTCTTTATAAGGTTTTCGAACACAATATGATGAACAAAAGTGATATTTTTCAATGATTCTAAGCACATACACCTATATCCAACGATATTAGATCATCTTTACCTATGTAAATGATCTTCTAGTGTATAGAGGAGCTTCAAAAAAACAAAGAAAAATAAGAAAAGGACATGCGTTTTTTGCAAGAAAAACAACACGAATCAAATGTGAAACACAAAAACTAAACACACCACACTATGGCTCTTGATACCAATTGAAGAATATCTAATAACATACTTGATGAGGGAAAGAGAGGTAGTTTTAGAGAGAGAGAGAGAGGTTAGATGAACACTTTAGAGAGAGAAAGTAAACATGAAGAGAAAATGCATTAATGTGTGTACAATGAACAACCAACACCCTTTCCATAGCATGGAAAGGGTATTTATACTTCCTATGGCCGGCTATAGACATGGCTTACATAGGATTTCCATGGGCCTCGGGCTAACTAGCCTAGTAAGTTTCTAAAAATAACTAAACGAGCTATCTAATGATATCTATAGAAGTGACCGACACTTTCATATTCCTAACATCCTGGCTGAAACACCCTTCATAGAAGACAAAGATACAGAGACTAAGAAACCATATAGCAAACAAAGCCCCAAATTCGGGAAGCACGTGGAAGTTGTATACTGACGGAGCCTCAAGTTCTGTTGGTTCTGGTGTCGGTCTAATGCTGGTCAGCCTTGAAGGAAAAGAATATACGTATGCTCTAAGGTTCAAATTCAATACCACCAAGAACGAAGCAGAATATGAAGAATTGTTGGCAGGCCTACGAATAATTATAGACATGAAGATCAAAGATTTAACCATCTTTGTGGACTCCCAACTAGTGTCCAACCAGGTTAAGGGTCTTTTTGAAACAAGACATCCCGTAATCAAGCAGTATATAGAGAAGACAAAGAAGGTTCTCAAGAATTTTGACAGTTACACCATAAAACATGTTAGAATGGATCAAAATAAGAAAGCTGACGCCTTGAGCAAGCTAGCTTTGATGACCTTTTCAAGTCTTGCCAAGGAGGTTCGGGTAGAAGTCTTGGCTGAAAGATCAATCTTCCAAAGAGAGGTAACGGATATCATGAAAGAAGAATGCGAAAATTAGATGTTGCCATTCCAGGAGTACTTGCTATTTGGTCTGCTTCCTAAAGATCCACAAAAGGCAAAGAAGTTGAAAGTCAAGGCACTCCAATAATAGGTTATCAATGGATACCTATATTGTAAGTCATATTTGTCACCATGGCTGCTATGTGTAGGTCCGATACAAGCTAAAAGCATTATTCAAGAAGTGCACCAAGGCTCCTGCGGCATGCATGCAGTGCCACGGTCAGTGGTGTTGAAGATCACAAAGCTAGGCTACTACTGACCCTCGATGCACATTGATGCAAAAGCAAAAATACAGAACTGCGAGGCCTGTCAAATTCATTCATCAGTACCTAGAATGCCAAAGCAAGATATGACATCAATAACTTTGGCGTGGCCTTTTGTCAATGGCGAATCGACATCGTAGGGCCTTTACCAATGGCTCTAGGAGGTGCAAGGTTCCTAGTTGTAGCCATAGATTACATTACCAAAAGGGTAGAAGCAAAGTCTCTAGTATCCATAACAGGAAAGCATATGGAAAAATTCGTCTGGGAGCACATTGTATCTAGATTCGGAGTCCCTCAAATTATCATGTTCGATAATGGGAAATTTTTTTGCCAAAGGTATCTTCCCAGTATTTTGCCAAAGACTTGGCATATACTAGTCCCTCACCTCCTTCTAACATCCTTAAGCAAATGGACAAGTGGAGGTCACACATAGAGAAATCGTCAAGGGCGTTGAATAAAGGTTGGGAAAGAACCATCAAGGATGGGTAGGAGATGCCACAAGTATTATAGGAACACATGACATCACCAAAGTCCAGCAATAGGGAAACTCCATTCAGTTTAACCTGTAGCTCGAAAGCCGTCGTTCCTATATAAATAAGTATGGAAATAGAAAGGTTAAAGGAAGTCGAAGTCAGAAAGAATAGCAAGAGACGTTGACTCGCCTAAACTCACACCTTAAAAGCTATCAATATATAATATAAATACAACAAAGGATGAGAATCCGCGAGACCAAGTAAACCGGAAGCAGTATAGAGTGTTCCCGGGTCGTTAAGTCCCAACGAGGCTAGAGATGGAATATCGAGTCACGAATGATGATTGGAGTTTGAATATGACAAGGATGAGGTTATGATTTGGAACTAACACTGATAAGCAAATGTATATAAAAATAAACAAAGATCATAAGCTAGAACAAGAATAAAAACTAGGAATACTTAAAACTTTTACACTAAAGCACAAATAAACTCAAATAAACTTTAAGACAAATCAAATAGGCTAAACTAACTCTAAATAAGCAATTACAAAAAGCAATTAAGCTAAATTAAACAAGATAAACACAACAGTACTAACAACAGTACTAACAGTATTAACTAACAGTATTAACTTGAAGTTAGTACTGCTAGGCTAAAGTTAGTACTGTTAGCTTAAGGTTAGTACTGCTAGGCTAACAAGACTTAAAGAAATAATAAATAAGGAAACAAGCTAAAACAGAAGTTTACCTAACCTTAATAAGCACTTAGTAATTGGAATAAGCAACTAGAATAAACTAAAATGATAAATAAGTTACAAAACTAAAACTGATAAACTCTTAAAATACTTTGAAAAAGGAAAATAAGCTTAAATAAGCTTACCCTTAAAGAAAGTAAAGGAAAATGGTTTAATATACTCTAAAAAGCTAAGGAAATCTGAAATAAGCAGAGATAATAAGCTGATAAGCTAAAATGAACTACCAGTATTAACTGTAATAACTACCAGTACTAACTTAGAGTTAGTACTGCTAGTGTTGAGTTAGTACTGTTCCTAAAATCAACTAGCAGTACTAACTTAGAGTTAGTACTGCTTGTTCAAAACAGCTTTTAACATTTCCAAAAATCATTTTTATTTCAAACTGATTAAAAACAGATCATCAAATAACAAAGTAAAACACTTATAAGCAAATTTCAATCAATAAAAAGTACTTAAATAAGCATGACCCAGTCTAGCAGTATTAACTTAAAACTAACAGTGCTAACAAATGAACTAACAGTTCTGAGTAAAGTGAGAAAAAGAGAGACTTACAACACCCTTGCTCAAAACAGGGTTAAATCAACAATCTACAAGCTCTAGCTTGTATAAAACAAGCTAGTGAGAGTCCATAAGCCCATCCAGAACTGGCTTATCATCCAATACATAAGCTGTGGTATATTTGAGAGTGATTTTTGTGATTTTCTCTTAACTACTTAACTTTTTATGGTTACTTTAATGAAAACAGCTTATAAGTAAGCTTTGGTGAGAGCTTTTTGAACACACAACAATATGATTAAGAAACTTAACACTGGTATTGTAAATCGACTTAAAAACTCAAATTTGCATTAAAACTTAAAAAGTGTTACAAAGCTGAAAGTAAAAGCTGTAAATGACTTTGAAATTTAAACTTAGATTAAAAATTAATTAGTTACTCAAAAACTAAAACTAGATGCCTCAAAGGCTTACAAAAAGCTCTATTTATAGCCGAAGTCTTGGACTTGCAGCTTGTGCTTCTTTGGAGAGCAAAAACGAAGTGTGCTTGTTGTGTGAGGTGAATCCAAAGCAAATCCCAGCCTTTGATTTCATTTGTGCTTCTTTGGAGTCAATCTTAGCCATTGAAGATACTTGGGAAAGGTGAGGGATTGCCAACATGGCTTTTATACAACTGGGGGGGGGGTAGTAGGGTGGATGAAATGATTTTGGCTAGGGTGAGAAGTGGTTTTGCAGGGAAGAAGGTATGGGGCGACATACCAGTTGTAACTGGGTTTTAGGGTGGGAAAGAAGACTTTTTTGGGGGAAGTATGCAGTTTGGTCCCCTGAAGTTGTATAACTTAAATGCAATATCTACCCGGTTGGCAGTTTTGGCCCTTGTCTTTTTAATCTTTTGTAATACAACTTTAGGCTTGGCAGTTTTAGCCCCTCAAGTTGTAAAATCTTCATGCGGATGACTTTAGACTTCGACTTGACTTGGTCCTTTCCTTCCCGTGCTTGGAATTGCTTGCTTTTGGCTTTCTTTTTGCTCTTTTTCTTGAATATCCGTTTCCTGCACAATACAAATGCAAACATACAAATACAATGTATTTTTGGTATGTTTTTAGTCATTTAGGTCCGCTTAATATAGAAAATGGTATGTGTATTTAAACACATATCAACTATTCATCAGTGAATTTATCTTTATAAAATATAATACCTCTTTTAATAACAAAAACGTACTCGAAGGAATCACTGAAATCCTCGACTAATTACCTCGAAAAGTAGCAAAGTGTTCGTCAAGGGGAACTAAAGAATCAATAGCTTCAACGAGTCCCGTTTTTACCATTTTTTTATATGTACACTAACTATCCCTAATATTTTTGGATTTTTTTTTCTTTCTTTTTCTTTTCTTAACTACCTGTTTGACTTCCTTTATTTTATCAACATTGGGATCATAGAATGAGAAGCGCTTTGATAAGTACGGACGTCCTGACGGATAAATTCATCGTCCCCGATTTTTCACTAGATCTAAACCAAGCAATTAAACAAGATCATTGTTGATATAAGTTTAGATGTTAAGCCCTCATACTTATGACTTGTGAACTTTTTACTCCCAACATGGATATATGATTTGAATGTGTGTGCTCGTTTCAACCATAGATCAACTTATTTTCATAGTCGTAATTCAAGATGAATCACGACTCAAAGCAACAACTTATTAGGAACTTTATACTTGATTTTAATCCATGACTTTTGAAACATTTTATCATTTTCATAAGTTCTTAAAGCTAGGAATGCGTTGCTTAGTTTGAACACCTACCTAGGCCTCGCTCCCTAGTAGGATATCACAACAAACGACCGGTGTTCTTAGTTTGAAAACCCACCCCGTTGCTAGCGTAGTGGGAATTACACATCAACAATTTCATCTAATATGGCTAAGAATCGGTGGTCTTGTTGGACCTCTCACCTGCCTTTATTCCAAGTGAGATATCACAACACTCCTAATTCCTAGAAGTTAAGACGTCTTTAGTTGAACCCCACCCTCGTGGTTAGCGGAGTGGGATATCAGACACATCTTTTACTATGATCCATATGATAAAATGTATGCTTTTGGGGCATTTTGTCTTTCAAAACCTTGTTTTTAAAGAATCCAAGTTACAAATTTGAAGCTTTTCTGAAAAACATCGATTGGCTTAGTTGAACAAGCACGTATATTAGGTGGATTAGTAGCTTATGGATGGAAAAAGAAACTCAAGTTATTTTATAAGTTTTGAGTACGAATCTTGCGCTTAACACATAAACTTACTATTCAACACTCTAACTTCTTGTTCTCATCTTGTGAAAGCTAGCTTACCAATTAATGGAAATTGCTTGGGCTCATACACGCCGATCGAGTCAAATTATATTATTCATTCTACCATTAGGAATGTCAAATTGGTAATAAAACACTTAATTTTATTTTTGAAATTCTTTAATTTTTTTTCATTTTTTTGGTATTGCAATTTGGTTGTAGAAACGGATTACGTGATACACGGTGCAGGCAAATATCAAATCGAGATTCCCCCCCATACTAGAAACTAAAACATCGCCTCGATGTTTCAAAGGGGCTCTTAGCAATTCTAAGGCCTTTTATGAAGTTGCAAAAAGAATAAAACGTTAGTCGATTTAGATTTGGAGACTGGAATTCCCAAAATGAAGCTGAGGATGTGAAAACTTGATGAAAATACAAGCATGAGAGTTCTTCACAATCCGGGCAATCCTGGACAATTAACAACACAAACACAAAACACGGGTAATGGAAGAGGCAAACCTCCTCACAACAAGAAAACAATTATTCATTTATACACAATACTACGATAAGATGGGTGCCCCACGAAGCGCTTGTTTAAGGGTCGCTATGCTTGTCCCGTCACCTGTATTTATTGGTCATTTGGGAATGTATGGAGATCTGGGACTACGTTGTGGTACGTCCTCTCCCAAAGTAGTGCTTAATACGATGACTTTCACTTTGAAGTTTGGCCTGGAGTTTTGAGATAACTCGACGGTGCCGTACGGGAAAACTTGTGTGATAGTGAAAGGTCCTGAAAGCGGGTTTTTTTTTTTTTGCTTTTGCTTTTCCTGTAGAAAAAATTTCTTCAATCTAGAGTTAAAGAGGAGGACTCGATCACCGACGTTGAAAACGCGGTTCTTGATCTTGGAGTCGTGAATCCTCTTTGTCTTTTCTTTATAGATTAAAGAGTTCTCATAAGCTTCATCACGGAGCTCATTAAGTTCATTCAGTTGAACTTTTCTATGGTCACCAGCGGTTTTTAGATCAAAGTTTGTATGTTTCAAGGCCCAGTAGGCCTTGTGTTCTAACTCAATTGGCAGATGGCAAGCTTTTCCGTAGACCAGCTTATATGGAGTACACCCGATGGGTGTTTTGTAAGCGGTGCGGAAAGCCCATAAAGCATCATCGAGCTTATCTGACCAAGAGGTACGGTTCTCTCCTATTGATCTCTCAAGAATTCTCTTCAAGCCACGATTGGATACCTCAACTTGTCCACTTGTTTGTGGATGATACGCGGTGGAGAGACGATGAGTGACTCCGTATTTAAGCATGACCTTTGCAAATTGGTCATTGCAAAAATGGGTTCCGCGATCACTTATGATTGCACGAGGGGCACCGAATCTGGCGAAGAGAGATTTAAGAAATTTACAAACAACTCGGGCGTCATTGGTGGGGAGCTTTTGCTTCAACCCATTTTGATAAATAATCACGGCAAAGAGGATGTATTTGTTGCCTTTGGAGATGGGAATGGCCTTTAAATGTCAATGCCCCAGTAGTCAGACTAGTTTTCACAAACTTGGATGGATTTTTGTGGCATCTCTTCATCGTTGAGAAATTTTCCTTGACGCTGGCATGAGTTGAAGTTTTTATCAACTCATGGGCATCTTGTAGATTGTGGGCCAAAGAATCCGGGAATCGAGACTTTCTTGTGTGTTAGTTCGCCACCGTGATGTTCCACCGGTGGGTACCATCGTGGCAAGCCATAAGGATTTCATGGGCTTCTTGCCATAAACGCAACGGAATATCTTGATCCGCACAGATTTTAAACAGAAAGGATCTTCCCAGAATTATGCTTCACATCTTTGAAGAATTTTTCTTTTCTGCTGGGTTGACATCCTTGATCACGATATTTCACGCATGTAGTTTGCGATGTCCTCAAACCATGGGGTACTAGAATCAAAAGCAGCAATCGATCTAAGAGTTTACAGAGGAAAATATTATCATTTATCTCTTTTGGATCGAGCTCATTCTTGTGAGGATTCTAATCGTGATAGATGTTCTGCCCGCTAAGTTTCAGATCCTGTCGTGTCAACTACATCAAAGGTCGAACTCTTGAAGAGCAGAACCCATCGGGTATCTCGCCTTAGATGCTTTCTTTTGCCAAGAAGATACTTAGAGCGGATGATCGTATTCAAGTGCATTTGTTCATGACAAGGTACGATCGGAATTTTTCGAATGCGTACACCACGGCTAACATTTCTTTCTCTGTCGTGGTGTAACGTGATTCCGCCTCATTCAATGTTTTGCTTGCATAGTGTATAGGTCTGAAATGTTTCTCATGACGTTGCCCCAGTACTGCACTAAGGCGAAATCGCTTGCATCGAACATAAGCTCACATGGTTCATTCCAGGTTGGAGGCAATCGTAATGGAAGCCTCGTTAGATCTACTTTCGAGAGTGTGAATGCTTCAAATACACTCTTTGGAGAATTAAACGGAGTCTCTTTTTCAAGCAAATGGGTCATGGGACGGGCTATTTTTGAGAAATTTTGGATGAATCTTCTATAAAACCCGGCATGCCCAAGAAAACTGCGGATTCCTTTTACAGTAGTCGGGTTGGGGAGCTTTGCGATAACGTTAATCTTAGCTCGTTTTTTTTTTTTACTTTGTTTTTTTTATATTTTTTTTTCTTTTTTTTTTTTTCTTTTTTTTTTTTTATTTTTATCCTTTTTGATCAACCCTCAATTCTGACTTGGAGATTTTGTGTCCAAGAACAATGCCTTCCTTAACCATGAAATGGCTTTTCTTCCTCAGTTTTGGGATAAATTGTGTTTGCACACAGCTTACGATCTTTTCCAAAGGGTAGGCGTGTAGAGAAAGAACTTCCTAAACGAAAGTCATCCATAAACCACTTCCATCGTTTTTTCGATCCATGTCGTGGATTATTGCCATCATACATCTCTGGAATGGCCTGGTTGCATTGCAGAGGCCAAAGGGCATGCGGCGGTAGCAAAGGTTCCGTTGGGCAAGTTAAATGTTGTCTTTTTCCTGTTCATTAGGGTCATGGGTTTGGAAAATAACCGAGAATACATCGAGAAAACAAAGTATTTCGTTTCCTGCAAGGCCTCTCGAGCATTTGTCCATGAATGGTTAGAGGGAAAATGGTCCTTTCGGGTGGCTTCATTCAACTTTCGGTAGTCAATGCATACCCGCCATACCGTAACTAATCGAGTTGGGATCAACTCATTTTGGCTCATTCTCAAACTACGGGTAAAACCACCTTTTTTGGTACACAGTGTACCGGGCTTACCCAGGGACTATCCGAGATAGGGTAAATTAATCCAGCATTAAGAAGTTTTTCAACTTCCTTTTTTATGACATCGTGGATTTTTGGGTTTACCCGTCTCTGATGTTGGACCGCTGGTGTGTAGTCCTCTTCCATTAGAATTTTGTGAGTACAAAATTCCGGGTTAATACCCTTGATATCGGAGAGTTTCCAAGCGATGGCTCGCTTGTGGGACTGCAACACCTTTATGAGAGCGGCTTTCTCCCCGACACTCAAATCTTTAGCAATTATGACTGGTAACTTGTTGTCACCTTCCAAAAATGCATATTCGAGGTGGGGAGGTAAGTCCTTGAGCTCGACCTCGGGAGGTTCATCAATTGATGTTTCATCGGTTTTGGCTTCACAATTCTTAAGTTCTTTCCTAATCTCAGGAAAATAATTTGCATGGTTAGGAAGTGGTGATAAAGGCTCACTATTCAGGATAGCTTCAAGAAGAAGAATGTCATTCTCGGGATCACATTCGGCATCATCAATTCCTGACTTATACGAAGTATCAGAAAGTTCAGCCTCGATTTCTTCAAGAATGAAATCACTACCCTTGAATGGAGTGAGGGTGGGAGAAGTGGTATCAACAATCGGTTCAAAGAGGAGTGGAATTTCCATTTGCTAATACTTCCGAGAATCCTAAAACTTCTTGAGAATATTCCTCGCACGCTATATCAATAAAGTCGACCTTGTTAACTGATTCCATGGCATTGTAGGAGAAATTTTTCGTATCACCTACTTTGAAAGTCACGGATTTGTCATCATGTCTTAAGGTCATCTCTTCACCGTGTACATCAATTAAGGCTCTTGCCGTTCTTAAGAATGGTCTTCCTAAAATCAAACGGACTCTTGGGTCGGCTTCATAGTCAACTACACAAATCGGCTGGAAGTAGAAGGTTCCAAACTTTTACAAAAACATCTTGCTTTGCCGGTGGGAGTGGTGATTGATTCGGTCGGACTCGAGTATCTATCTTAGTTTGGCAGTCCTTGGAGATTAAGTTTCAAAAACTGATGTGTGGCATTAGATTGATGCTTGCACCGAGATCGGCAGGGCTAAGCATTCATCCAACCTCTAGGAAAAGCGCCACGGTCATCAGAAATTCTACTGGGTTCCTAATTTTCGGAAAGGTCTTTTGGATGACTGCTGAGCAATTTTCAATTAAACGGTGTTTTGGTTAAGTCCCAAGCTCTTATCTTTGTTGTTCAAAGCTTTCTGAACTGTGCAACTTAGGATGTGCAAGAGAGCATCTGCGAGCTCAGCACCGAAGTGGTGATTCTGAAAAATTTTCCATGATTTCAAAGCTCAAAGGGCGTCCTATTTGCTGATTTTCTCCTTGTTTTACCTAGGATTGGGATACGTAAAGGTCGTTTTCGGTGCTAGGCATGACAATGGTCATCAACAGGACCTTTTGGAGTTGGACGTCTTTGGTACATTCCGTTAGGAAGCACCGTGTCCTTTGTTACCTCAGTTTAAACTTCCACCACGGCGGTGGAATTTGAGGTCCATCATATTGAAACTCCGCTTCTGTGGTGATTGCTTTTCATTTCACCCTTCGGGTTAGCAAACGGTGTGCTAGGAAGAGTAACCCGAATTTGAGTAGAAAGCCTTGGTTGGTATTTACGATTTTGGGTGGCAAGATCGTTATGTTGGACATTGGTTTTCTAGTTTGCATAACCGCATCATTAGCCTTAAACATAGCTTCAAATATCAGTTGTTGGACACCACCCGAAGCTTGATGAGTGGGAGCTTGGTAAGCATGGGTGTTGATTACCGGGGGTTGATAATTTGGGGCATGTTGTTGTAACTGGGGTAGTTGATTGGACCTGGTTGTAGCCATTCCCAACGGTTTTGGTTTTGGTTACAACGATTCTGATATTGGTTGGCTTGGGCTGTTGTGTTCGCATGGGAGGAAACGGAGTGGTCTGATTTGGTCTCGCCATCGGTGGACGGACGTAACCGGAATTTCTTGGTTGAAAATTTAATGCGGCTGCTTGCGAGATGTATTCTGGATGTTGTCTGGAATTGTTGGCTATCGGTAGATGGGACAATGAGATATGAGTGGGCACCAACCGCAGGTATCACAACTTTGCTCAACCGCTTTTACGGTGAGAGGGAGCTGGAATTGGAGATGTCTGATTGTCGGAAGTAGAGCTCTAACCATATATAAAACCTTTCAATTCAGCAACCATCGGGAGATACGCCGGAGGTGGAAGTGCTCATACTTACTTTAGCAACAATGCTTTGCTTCGGGAGTTACGAACTTGGACATGCTTTCGATGATGCTTGAGCATATCAGGCGGGCCTTTGTCAAAAGTTCGACTCCTGCGGCGGAGTTCAAGAGTCTTGACTCTTTACATTTAGGCTTGTATATATGTAGCAAGTTGGTGAAGCTCCGAAGAATCAGTGTGGCATGCTCGGAGATCTTGAATCGATCCCAAGCCTCATAAATGACTCATCAAAACTTTGTTTGAAATAAAAACTGGTAAGTTGTTTCGAAGATTGTCGTTTTAGAAGGTGGCCAAAACTGATTTATGAATTTAGCAACGAGATCATCCATGTATGAATTGATCGAGGGGTTTTTATCAACAGCCATATTCGGGCTGCCCTCGAGAGAGAAAGGGAAAGCATCAAATTAATTGATGTAGTCGGACATTAGGGGATATATCAAAGTCGAGGTGATTTTATTGAAGTATCGGAGTGGGCATGTGGTGTCCTCTTTGTCTTGGTCGAAGAACTGCTGTTCTGGACAAGAGTTAGCATACCATGCTTGATCTCAAATTTGCTGCTTCGTTTCAGGAACAACAATTGCGTCTCGTATCCCTCGGTGGGAGCCTGGAGCAATTCTGCCATAGTTCGATTATCAGCCATCGTGTCTTTGGGAGTTTCAACAAGATGAGGAAGAACTTGTTGTTGTTGTAGACGACGAGCTTTAGAACGAGTGCGCATGCACTAAAATAGAGAATAAGAAGAGTATTTTTGGATTTTTCAGTTTATTCACAATCTATTTTAAACAGACAGGAACCTAAAACTAGACAACTTGAACCAAATTAATTAGTTAATCTCGGTACGCTCTTAAAAATGATAAACGCACAGGTGAGCGGAGGAGTTAGGTAATAGCGCGAAGCTTATTTCTCCTTTCGGGTCGTAGTTCCTTGGAACAACCCTCCTTATACCCACTTTATAGCTTGTTTAACTTTTCAATGGTGAGCTCTTTTATCGTTTGTGACACAAATGTAGTTTTAAATCTTTGTTGAGTTGGGAACCAATATGTTCACCGGAAAATTTTTATGATAATACCTCAATGACAATAATTATATTTTAGTATTTTTTTTTTTACCAATTTGTAAATTATAATTCTTTTTATGGACAATTGTTTTTCTATTTGGTTTTTCTTTTGTTGTTTGTATGATAATTATACTAGTATAAGAAATGAAAATATTTTTGTATTTTATTTTGTTTTTATAAAGGAAAATATTCACAAATGGTAAACACAAAATTTCATAACGTAACGAATTCGTTTCACAGCCTCCCGGCAGCGGCGCCAAAATTTGACTACGCGCGAACCAACCCTTCTTTTTATGTATCAATAAGTTAATATAAATATAAATACACAAAAAGGATCAGAACCCGCGAGATCAAGAAAACCGGAAGCAGTATAGAGTGTCTCCGGGTGTTATTGTCCAAGAGCTGATAAGGAAAATGCAAGACGATTGATGATTTGTGTTTGAATGTCACAAGGAATGATTGGGCACTAAAATTTATAACAATAAGCAAAAGCACATAAATATAAGCAAAGAAAATAAGCTAGGACAGCAATAAGGCTACGGAATGGCAATAGAAACTTAAAAACTTATAACTAAGGCACAAATAAGTCAAATAAACTTAAGACAAGCTAAATAGGCAAATTGCAAAAGCAATTACAGCTAAATTAAATAAACCCCATGATAAACATAACTGTACCTAAACAGTTACTAACAGTTTTAACTACCAGTACTAACTTGGAGTTAGTATGCTAGGCTAAAATTAGTTTGTTAGCTTTCGGTTAGTAATGCTAGGCTAACATAGACTTTAATGAATTAATAATAAATAAACAAGCTAAAACTGAAGTTCCCTAACCTTAATAAGCACTTAGTAATTGGGAATAAGCAAGAAAAATAACTAAATTGATAACTAAGTAGAAATACTACAAATTTATAAATGTTTGAGAATACTTTAAAAAGGAAAAGAGCTTAACTAAGCAAACAGTAAAGGAAAATGGTTTAATCTATCTAAAGCTGAAACAATCTTTAATAAGCTGAAATAATAAGATGATAAGCTAAAATTAAACAAACGGTACTAACAGTTTTAACAGAACGTACTAACTTAAAGTTAGTATGTAAAATGCTAGTGTAAGTTAAAACTGCTAGTGTAAAGTTAGTACTGTTATCTTTGAAATTCCAAAAAATGAACTAGCATGTACTAACTTGAGTTAGTAATGTAGCTTTAAGGTTACAATACTGCTCAAAATGTGAACTTGCAGTATTAACTTATACTAAAAGATTTAAACATAGTGAAATATCAGTACTCAAGTAAGAAGTAAAGTAAACACTTTTTAACTAGCAAATAAGCAAAATAAGCACTTAAAACAGTTCTGCAGGAAATTATAGAAATAAGGAAAAGAAAAAAACTTAACAAACACCCTTGGATCAAAACAGGGTCAAAACAGAGTTTCTACATGTCTCTAGCTTGTATAAAACAAGTAGTGAGAGTCCATAGCCCATCAGAACTGGCTATATCCAAAACATAAGCTGTGGTACTATTTGAGAGAGATATTTGCGATTTTTATTTTAACTATTAACTTTTAGATTGATCTTGATTAAGGTAGCTTGGAAACAAGCTGTAATGTTGCTTTTTGGAACACAAAACTTATAAGTAAGTACTCTTATCACTTGAAATTGTAAATTGATTTATAACTCAAATTGAATTAAAAACTTGAAAGTTTTACAAGATGAATAGTAAAAACTGTAAATAACTGAAATTAAAGCTAAGTTATTCTTATGAATTAATCTTGTTGCCTCATAAGGCTTACAAAAAGCTCTATTTATAGCCGAAGTCTTGGTCTTGCAGCTTGTGCTTCTTTGAGAGCAAAAACGAGTGTGCTTTTTGTGTGAGGGGGTATCCAAGCAATTCACTAGCCTTTGATTTAATTGGGGCTTCTTTGGAGAGAATCGTTGACATTTGAAGATAATTGGGAAAGGTGAGGGATTGCACTACATGGCTTTTATACAACTGGGGGGTGTAGTAGGGGGATGAATGTTTGGTCTAGGGGAGAAGTGGTTTTGCGAGGAGAAGGTATGGGGGGCGACTTACCAGCTGTAAATAGGGTTTTGGGCGGGAAAGAGTCTTTTTTGGGGGATGTTAGCAGTTGGTCCCCTGAAGATGTATAACACATTAAATGCAATATCTACTCGGTTGGCAATACTTTGACTTGTCTTTTTAAATCTTTTGGAATAAACTTTAGGCTTGGATGTTATCGCCCCTCAAGTTGTATTTTCTTCATTTTGATGACTTTTGACTTGCCCTTTTCACTCGTGCTTTGATTTGTTTGTCTTGAGTTTTTCTTTCTGATCTTTTTCTTGAATATCCGTTTCGGCACAATTACAAATGCAACATACAATACCAATGTATTTTTGGTATGGTTTCTAGTCATTTAGGTCCGCTTAATATAGAAGTATAAAAGTATCAAAAATGAAGAATTTTCTTCTTGTTTTTGTTGCTGATAAAGGACTTAATGAATCCTTTATTTCAAACTATTGTTCCGTGTTTTATTGGTATCAGAGCCATGAACGATGAACTCTATAACTAACAGTCCTGATCATTCTTCTCAAGAAGATGATGAAAACCATTGAATTTCCTTTTCGGAATCCCGACATGGATTTGATGTTAGTCTTATGATGAAACAAGACCTTTTGAATAAAATTTCAAAACAAAAACTTTTGTTAAACAAAGAACAAGCTTTCAAAATCCCTAGATCATTGGGAATTTTAAATCCTTTGTTAAAACGAAAAAATGAAATTTATTATTTTGTTAACTCAAAAGAAATGCATGTTGACATTTCCGAAACCACCGGAGCTGTTTACTTACCCTTAATCACTAAGGATGAAATAAACAAGAGTTTATCAAAAATAAATTCTAAAGTCAAAAATAAAATTAGTTGCGTCCATTTAGGAGCAGTCAAAATTTTAATTAAATCAGAATTTAGAAGTGGCATAGACACTCCTATAAAAATGGCTCTTCTAGATAATAGAATTGAGTCTAGAAAGGATTGTATCCTTGGAATTGCAAGAGGAAATCTTGCTTACTCTAGATTTATGTTCACTGTTTATCCACAGTATGGAATAAGTTTAGATACTAAAGACTTAGATCAAACCCTTGCCTTCGTACATGAGTTTGAAAGATCAGATCTTATGAAACCAGGCAACAAGGTGTTTAGCATCACCTATTTAGTCGCATATGCTTTGACATCCAGTCATCACAGCATAGACTACAAAGAAAAAGAGTATATCGAACTCGATGACCTCTTTAATGAAATAGGTAGTGTTGAAGGTAGCAAATTTGCTACTATAAAACCTATTGATGAAACATGGGCAATTGACATTGCTAAAAATAAAAAACTAATTGGTCAAAAACCACCAACTCAGGTTAAAAGAAATAAACTCCACATTGGAGAAACACCTCATATTGGAGAAGCATCTTCTTCAAATATAAGTAAAAGCATGAGAATAATGTCTCAAAACATAGATTCTCTAAAAGAAGATTTACACAAAATCCTTCACGGATGAGTTGTTCAAAATCTTTAACTGTGCCTTACCCGCACATATACAAGAAAGGAAAAATCCTTAACTTTAAAAAACTAGATGAAGGAATTGATCCAACTTCTAGAAAATACGTTTTTAGCACTGCTAACCCTAGCGTTGCTAACGTTATAAACTCAACTAACAATATTAATCA
>BQNB010099481.1:0-24913 GCA_026074375.1 Tanacetum coccineum | reverse complement strand
TACGCGTATTGCATCGGAAATTAGGATGATTTATAATCTGTTAATTTTGAAAGGATTGGGACGCCTCTTTATTTAAATAAATAAATTATAAATCACCGAACCATAAGTTTATCATTTCTTACTTACATAAATTTGGACGCTTCTTTATGTAAATAAGAAATTATAAATGAGTGGGCTTAATGGTATCCGATATGACACGAGTATGAACCTGAAATCGATAATCATCAGAATCCGTTAAAAGGGTCTAGAGACACAATCGTGTCTTACTACTCAGCAAAATCTTAAGGCCTCACTTGGAGCTACCTTATCACATTCTTAAGTTATTACTTTTGCCGTTGCTAATCCTCGCGATCACGAACTGTTCGTGGAACTAACAGACTTGTTACACACTTGAGTTAATGGAGTTGATTCGTCCTCAAACTAGCGACTGAGTACCATAATCTGTCGTCTATCGCATAAGCTCTTCCGCAAGCTCCTTCCATTTGTTAAACTTTATTCTGGGAATATTGTTTCTCGAAATGTCCTCATTCTTGGCATCCCACCACCCTTTGTTATAGTATTGACGTTATGGTCGCTGCTGTTGGGTCCTGGAACGGTCCCGACTGATACAACTTTATCCAATAGGTAATGCAACTCCCCTTAAACGAGATAAACACCTATCGACGAAACAGATAGTTGGACTATTCATTTCGGGCCACTAGTAGGAAAACTTAGGTCGCGATACATCCTAGTACAGCCAAGTAAATTGGGTACTTACATACATAAGCCACGTTGATGTGAATCATCGAACATTACAGATAGTAGAAACGAGACTCCGTCCTCGGACATTTAGAGACTTATACAAACATACTCACGCGACTACACCTTCTTCTTGAGGTTTTCACAATAATGAGACTTTCCCTATAATGCGGTTATACCAGTCATAGGATCTGTAAGGATATATTTTGAGATACCCGTTTTGATGGATTAAATACCCTGGTCCAACTTAGCCAAATTTTTTTGTATATTGAGAAGTGTCGAAACATAGAATTTTGCCCAATAAATTTATCAGCGTTTTGTTTAGAAACGGTTTATTAAATCCTAAATCTTTTCCTGGAACACACAATCGGATAACACAAATTTGATCTCGGGACGAGATTTCTTTAAGGGGTAGGTACTGTAACATCCGAGAATTTTCGAAATTTTGAATGACGATTTCAATCTTTGACTTTTAGGGTCTGGCTTGACTTATAAGAACGATCATCTAAATCACGTTTTCATGACTCGGACTCTAAAGCAATTTGATGTGAAATGATATTCCTGACAACTTTTTAGGTTTTGCCCGAGACTGGGGAAGGAAACGAGCCGAAGAAAAGGGCTAAAACGACACCGCAAATATTATTCGTACAATATACAACGCGGACACACAAAAATAATTAAATTTGTTTTTTTTTTTTTTTTTTTTTTGTTATCAGTATTTATTTAATAAAAATATTAAATAAATTATTCATCATTTTTAATTAAAAGCGTTTTTGAAAACGCGACTATTCGAGTTGAAATCCATTTTTATTTCAGACGGAGCGAAACCGGTTCACAAAATGAATAACAAATATTTATTAAAATGTTATAAAATATTTATGAAATATTATCAAGTGAATACTCATTTTTATCGGAAAAATGATTTGAAAAACAATGGCGCAAGTTTCGAGATTTGAATCGTTCGTTAAGTCGCTCAAATGAGTCCCGAACCGTTTTTATAAAAACTATACCAAAAATGTTACACTTTAACCCCTTAACTATTATAACTTGTCACTTAGTTTATATATATATATATATATATTTATACACTTATTTCATTTCCATCTTTTATATAACACACACACTTTATACAAACACTCTCCCTCTCCACCCTTCTTCTCCGGCGAGCTTCCCCGCCGCCGGCCACCACTCGCTGCCGCCGGAAAACCTTTCGGCGGGCTTTTCCGGCGAGAGACCAAAAATCATTTTATATAAACCGATTACCCGATCCCCTACACCACTCTCCTCCACGCGCCTTATAACACCACCATCACCACCACCGAACCCACGCCACCACCACACCCCGCCTGCCATCATCATCATCATCATTATAAAACCACCACGGAGGGTGTTTGTTTCGGGTTTGTGGGCTTGTTATCACCAAGGGGTGCGTTGTGGTTTATAATAACATCACCAAAAGGGGCGTTTGGTCTAACCCACCAGGGTGCGTTTGGTTGTAAAACCACCCGAAAAGGGTGATTAATTGGCTGTGGGGACAGCCACCACCCGACAAGGGAGTGCGTTGGGTTTGTGCTGGTTAGCGACCAATGAGTGCGTTGGGGTGGGTTTGTTGGGTTTGGTTATTAAAAACTAGGGTTTTTGTGTGTTTTGTTTGGCTGTTCACGGACGCCCAAATAGGGTGCATGTTGGGTGACCACCACGCGACAAGGGTGCGTTTGGTTTGGTTTATAACAGCCAAGGGGTGGCAACTCTTTTAACGGGTTGAGTTTAACAGCCGAGGGCTGCGTTTGGTTTGGGTTTCATAGTCGGGTCGGGCTGTGGGACAGCCGGGTCGGGATGGGTTTAGCAGCCAACAAGGGTGCGTTGGTTTTTGTTATAACACCACAAATGGGCGTTTGGCTGTGACAGCCCCACCTAGGGCGTGTTTGGGTCGGATGTTGGACAAGCCGGGTTGGTTGGGTTTGCTCGGACAGCAGGGGGCAAGGGTTTTGGTTTTTTTGGGTCGGGTTATGGGGTTAACAACCACAAGGGTGCGTTTGGTTGATGTTCACAGCCGGGGGTGTTTGATGGTTCCGCCACACCGGGTGGGCAGCCGCCGCACGGGGTGCGTTTGGTAGGCTGCCAAACAGCCAGGGAAAAAGGCGTGGTTGGTTGGCTGCCACCACAGCCGGGTTGGCTGTTGGGACAGTCGGGTTGGTTGTCGAAACCCGAAGGGTGTGTTTGGTTTGAATATAAAACAAGGGATGCGTTTGGTTTTATTATACACGAGACTAGGGTGCGTTTGGCTTAACAGCCACGCACAAGGGTGCGTTTGGCTGTCCATCAGCCGGGGTGCGTCAAGTTGTGGGATGACACCGAAATAAAGTGAGTTTGGTTAACACGAAAATATATAAATTGTTTCATTTAATCGATTTATATAAAATGTGATGAAAAATATTATAAATTGCGCGTCTAAGTAAAATACGATATGAATATTAAAACGGGACTGATATTAATGTATAAGTGATATTAGTCACATTTGAGACGAGAATTGGACTAAAAATGGACTTTAGTGCCTTTATATCGCGAGTAATTTAAATCAGAAAATAGAACATGAGATGGCATTCGAGACCTTGCAAAAGTTAGAACTTTAGTTTATAAAATATAACAAATTATATTTTGACGGACGTTTTGATATAGAGGAACTTCTAACTCAATAACGAAGAAAACCTGATCGAAATCGGGAATATACGCTTTAGTAGAAAAAGAGGTTATTTTTACTACAATATTAAAAATGGCAGATTTATTAATTAAAAAATGATTTGATCACTTTTGAGTCCGTTTCAGCCTTCCGGCGAAACAAGAAGTTGTTCGTAATGGCATTTTACTTTGCCGCGAGGGCTTATCGGCTTTAGAAATGAGATAAGTTAGGATTTGACTAAAATAGTATATATATATAATTACTAAGGAGTTAAAGGTTTAAAGCCGCAAGTGGATTTCTCATCACATGTAAACATGTATGTATACATATAAAATTATGTATGATTTCGTGGTATTAACGGATGTACGCATCGTTGATCCTATTTGTACGTGTTTTTAATCGAATAGACATATTTAAGGTGTAGTCGAGATCGTTGCAATATTCAGTTGTTGATTTATTGGATTTACTTGAACGTGGTCTTAATCAATGTGAGTGCATAGCACTCGCTTTTCGATATTTGAATGTTTTATAAACCTGCTGAGGGGCGACATTGCTTGTCTACAAATCCTTATACTTGGTTATCTTATAACAATGTGATTGTTTTTAAAGGATTTTGTGAGTTTATAGCCCCATGTTTTACTGGTTTTACATATATTTTTGGGTTCGATGAACATGCTTGTTTACAAATGTATTTACAGATTGTTACAAAGTGGTTTACTTACTTATTGGCATAGCTCGCTATGGGATACCTTATTTGACTTCATTTTTGGTCACAATTGCCATACTTAATTTGAAATAATTTCGGAGTAGATTAGGCTCATTGAACTTGATAGCCAATAAAAATTCTGCACCGGTGTTCTTTGGGTTCTGAGGGGACACCGGTAACGGGAGTACATATTTTTACATTACTGCCCGGGTGTTCTTGGAGGGGACACCGGTAACGGGAGTATATATATATACGCATTATTTGTATCACTGCCCAAATTAGGGTACATACAACGTCTACGTCACAGCGTCAGAACTGTAAATCACTTTGGAGGGTGAGGTGAATGTTCATGAATAGATCTATTCGGGTGTGTGGATCCCTGTTCGGGTGATTAGCGATCACTTGGTAACCGAACCATTATAGCGTGATGTCACTGTGAATGATTTAAAATAGATCTATTCGGATGACAACCCCGTTCGGGTGACTAGCTATCACTGGGAACGAACGTTATAACATGTCGGATTATATCGTTGGGACCTTCGGGCCTCCCCAACATGGCACGAAATTTATATAGTGCGGGCACGGAATTTATATAGTGCGGGCAATGTCACGGAATTTTTTATTAGTGACTAAATTGTCTGACATAAATGTGTTATGCATTCTTTATAATCTTGGGATAAGATTGTTACTTTTTGATGACATAAAATGTGTTATGCATTACTTTTAAAATCTTTGGGATAGATTTTGGTATTTATGGTGACTTAAAATGTAGTTGTGCATTCTTTATAAATCTTTGGGATTTTTACAGGTTACGTGATGATACAGTGGATTAATTTATATTTAAAACTAATTCTATGAATCACCAACTTTAAATGTTGACAATTTTAAGATGTTTGTCTCAGGTGAATTAGAAGCTTGGACTTTTTGATGTGCATTGAGTCTTTACATTCAATGCTCTTTCAATTTTTTTGTGATGCCAAATTATGGGAACAGATGTAAGTATTAAATTCAGTTTTTTTGATTAAATCAACATGTTATTTTTCAAACGACACCTAGAGGTCGTTCTCTTGTATCTAGCGCTGTGTATTACGAAGTAACACCCCATTTGGTATTCCGCTGCGTTGTAAATGATTTTTGGGGGTGTTACAGTTAAACTAAATCCATGCTATTAAACCACATAGCTCCTAGCTCCCCCTTTCTTATTGCATCCCCATGATAATTACATTCCTTGTATATTGACTCTAACGGATCCATGGATCAAATAAATTACCATCGATGCTTAAGAAGTTTGATGCAATTTAAATGAGCAAAATGCTTGCAAGTGCTCCCCCTCGGTGTATGCTCCCCTTTGTTTGGGGCACCAAGGAATCAAGATATTGTTGTGCTACAAAACAAAGTTTAGTAACAAGTGCTCATTATACATATAGCAAAACGTTAGCGGGGAAATAGACATGCACTTCTAGGTTTTATTATTCTGAAGTATGACACTTTGAAAGAGAAGTAGAAACTAGACACAAGTAGTCATTATTTTAAAAACAGCATAAATGATGAAATAAAAAGAATCGAGACGTATGTTTACGAAGAAAGATTAGACCAACTTTTAATAAACAAGAATGGGATTCATTTTTTGATTGCCATATGAATATTTGAGAATGATCTTCTTAAAAGTAGACGAATGACCACTTAGTAATATGTCAATCTATTTTATTTATATATATATATATATATATTATATTTATAATCTATATTATATATATATATATTAAAAAGAAAAAAAATATGACGAGGTTGGATGACGATGTGTCTTGGATGTGAATGAAAATGATTCCATTAGAGTCGAAAGTAAGGAGGGTATGAGTAAGACTAAAAAGGGAATTATGTTGACAAAGAGGTTTTTGTTGGAAATGATGGATATATCATTTGCACTAACGATTATTGTGCAAGTAATCCTATAAAGACAAAGGTGGATGATTGGGAAATCAAAAGTTTGTTTGGTGTTTCGTTGGTTGACAATGTTGAGAAACAAAGGTTGGATGTGAAATGAGGTAGTTCTTTCATGGTGGAAGAATAATAAGAGACTCAACAATGTGGTGACTCAATAACACTTGAAGATTGAATATCTTCTTTATGTTCTTCACTTTCTAGAAAGTGGAAAGTTTTGTAAGGCGAGTGACATTGGATTTTGTAAAACACTAAATATTTCGTATGAAATAATTTAGTTTGTCACGAGTATGAAGTACTTTTAATAAGTAACAAGACTATTTAGAAGAGGGAGATACATTTAGAGGTGTGAAGACATGTTATGAAGTGAAAAGGAACGTTTAGAGTGAGAGGAAACCTTTTAGAAGCAAAAAAGGATTACTCTACTTTCATCCTACCCAAATCCCTTTTAGACGTTATGACGACTATTAGCACGTGAGAAGAACCAAAAAAAAATGAAAAGAATATTTGAGATGAGAAAAGACGTTTACGTGAAGTGAGGACAAATATTTGAGGAGATTTATTGTGTAGTGATTTTAAGGATTAGGTTTGTACTTTATGAAAGGCAGTTTACATTTTATGGGTTGTAGAAATAATATTAGTTTATGGTTATGTTGGTGGAGAAGGATTACATGATGAATTTTCTTAAGAAGATGACTCGGTGGATGACTCAAGACTCGTTTCTCATTTCACCTTGTTGGTTTGAAGATGTACTAGAAGTAGTAATCACCGACAAGAGTGAATAATAGTTAATAAGGTTTGGGTGAAGAATAGACGCCAGCTCGTAGAAAAAGAGGAGAAAGAGAGGATGTTCATTTTATGATTTAAAAAAGAAGTGACAAGAAATCCATCACACCCTCCCAACCTCACCACATCAGGTTAATATCACAAGCCTGCTGCCGGCGGTCCCATATATATATGGGGGCCGCCTGGTTTATGGGGACCGCCACCAGCAGAGATGTTGTTGAAGAAAATTTTTGAACGGAGTGACATTTTAATTTACATTTCGCTAATTAAAAATCCTTAAAATACTTCGGATGAAGTAATTAGGTTGTCACGACACGAGATGGAACATAGACTAGAATTGAGTCTTAGAAGAATAGAAGAGATCGATTTACGGAATGTGTTCCATCATTCCTAAACCTAGACGAATAAAATTTAACGATTTGCGGTTGAGGGGTAAAGAAAGAGTGTTGACATTGTTATCTTCAGATGCAACCTTTTTGAATGGAGGTGTTTCCTTTTTGTGACATAGTCCCGAAGGAAAAATGGTGACGTTATCATCGGTATGTTTGTTACCGCGAAAATTTTAATTATAATAATAATTATAATAATAGAGAGAAAAACTAACGAGATGGATGCGACTGAGGCTTGACCAATGTTAAGACAGTATGTGGTTAATGTTACGATGAACTAACACTCACAGGTTATGTAGCTATTCTTGAGCATTTGCGAATGTTCATAGAACAATCACACGATGAGGTATACGGTTGTCTTAAAGGTGGTAGCGGAAATAGTGGAGGAAAGAGATTAGCCATCTCTATGGTTGAAGAGGCGTGGTTGAGTGAGAAGAAAGAGGTCAGTTTCATCAAAGAGAAAGAATGTTTTCATCGAAGAGAAAGAATATTTTCGTCGAAGAGAAAGAATGTTTTATCCAAGAGAAAGAATGTTTTTGTCGAAGAGAAAGATTGTTTTTGTCGAAGAGAAAGAATGATCTCGTCGAAGAGAAATGGAGAGCATTTTTACTAATGTTGTTAAAAGGCTTGGATAGGGATTTTTAGATATGACCTTTAACGTTTGCGATTGCAACTTAAAGATACTTAAATATTTCGGATGAAATATTTAAGTTGTCAAACCTACTTGGAAGGGTATTAGATTTGAATCTAACTTTTCTGTGACAAAGAGTGGATTATTTAGAAGAAAGGGAGATGATGATTAAGGAAATGTGTGAAAGAAGACTCTAGAAGATTTAAGACCATCTTATGACTCTTTTGAAAATTTAGATTAGTGACGCGGACGCGAAGAAATATATTCTAGTGTGAGAAAATATATACATAGATGTATAAGACATATAGATATAAGCATGCAAGTTTATCTAAGCATGCATCGACACAATAATCAACAAGATTTGTACGACTAATGATTCACCTATTCGGGGGGTCTTGGTTGATCAAAGAACAATAGATAAGTCATTATGTTTTCTAGTGAGAGAAAGTAGAGAGAGGGTGAGATGAACAAAAAGAAGGAATATTAGATTCAAAGAAAAATGAGAAAAATAAGAATGAACATCCACCACCCCTCATGGAGAGCCATGAGGGGTATTTACTAAAAGAAAAAGCAAACTATTCCTAGTTTACATAAATGACCCCTGTGTGACACGCAGTGTCCAAGACTAGTCCAATTCACATGTAAGACGCCAACTTTACTAAAAAGTGAGGCTAACAATCTCCCTCCAAGATGGCGTCACACTTGAATTAGTTACAATGTTCCCTACTAGCAAAATAAAGAAAAATGATAAGAATGAAGTCCAGTATTCCTTGAGAACATCTTTGACGATCTACTTGAATACTCCAGCTTTATTTCTTCAGCTTGTAGACGAACATACTACTGAAATCTTCAGCTCCCTCCTAAACAGACACCCCTAAGACTGATAAGAATTAATACACCGTTCTTGAGGGAGGGATGATATCATCAACATCGTCTCACTTAGGAAGCATTCCAGTTTTGTTTGAATTCAGCCTAAAGTACACATTTTAACTCCATTTCGAAGTCGCAACCGTAGCATCAAAATCAATTAAGACTCGGAAATACACTTTTCTCTCTCCAGGAAAGTGCAGAAATGAATTGCTACACCAAAGTCAATTAAGTCCCGAGTGTACGCAATTTGTTCCTCTATGTAGTCTAAATGGTAACATCAAAGTCAATTAAGTCCCGGATGTACCTATTTAAATTGTTTCACCAAAGTCAGCTAAGTCCCGAGTGAAAGCAATTTATCCCGCTGCGTAGTCGAAACTGTAACATCAAAACGGTAACATAAAAAATCAACTAAGTACCGGATGTAAACACTTCTCCCTCTAGGATGATGACTCACTGAGGAATCATCCTACACATGTGTACATCTTATGCCAACTGGAACTGCTTACTTAGCTTCATAGCCCGTGATTGCATAAGCAATACTCTGTGAGAAGATGTCGGTACTCTCTTTACAAATCTCTCTTGATCAACCCGATCTAAATCCCCTTATCTATTCTGTAGGCTAATACTGATGACCACTAATGGAGACAACCTGATGAAACAAACCCGAGAATGAAGCAAAAAATCCTGACTTGTGACTCAATCTTGTACTATCCGCGTGACAAAAAATGGTGCAGAGGCAAATCTCTAAGTACCATATACTCACCCAAAAGTATATAAAAAATACAACACCTTATCACAAACCATATATGCCCGAACAAGTCATCTTCATTGAGGAGGTAGAAAGAATCAAAGACGAAATAAGTACACTCCCTGTGAAAGTCTACTTCAATCCCAAATTAATAACATCGGACAAAAACTCCGTAGTAATTAAAATTCAATACTAGCCATTATGAATGAAGGTGAATTTTGATAAGGATCATTTTTAGTGTAATGTATTGTGTTTGTTGTGTTGTTGTTCATGATTTTTGAATTGTTATGATCGTTAATGGATATCGGCTCAAAAAATATAACATAAGCACGGCCGTCAACGTAATAAAACCCGGTCATGTATACTTTTCCCGTCATGATGTTGTTTTAATACCCGGCTTAATCTGATAATATTTAGCTTTCTCAACAGCCCAATTAACCACAACAGCCCATAACCAAACACCTTGGCCTAGCCCATCATCAACAAGATTCGGTCCATTGTATTTGTTAAAAGGACTTTGCTGCCATACAACTTAAAATACAGCCCAACGTGTATGCAATAAAAAATGGTCCAACATCATAACTTATAACCAATTTTGGCCCATGTTTTCTTATTTATGCTCCGTCCAATAAAGTTTAACTCAGCCTGTCACCAACAATCAATCCTCAACCTATTTAACAAATAAATTTCGGCCCATGACACAACCATCAAACTCGGCCCACACCCTTTAGTAATACCGATCCATGTTTTGACTATATATTACCACATTCCTATAAGATTAGGTAATATCCCACTCACAACCTAAACCTAATTCTCCTTAGAACTACCCCTATTTTCCAAAGCCAGTTAAATCTAGAACCTTCATCCTTCTCATCACAAATCAGACATGGCTATCACCATTTGGTCATTCCAACACAACCACCACATACTACTACATCTCTACTAAATCGAATGAGTAACCATAAAAACCTTTTCAAAACGAATCTTAACCCAAAGACTCGGTGCAATTCTTGCTTACATTAATTGAGAACCAATTGAAGAACAAAGATAGCTTCAAGATCCATTCGACCCATATAAGACTTCAAGGTGAAATCAAGTATTTAAGGCTTCAAGATCCTCACTTGGGTCTCGGGTAGGCTGAAAGAGTTGTGTTTTACTAATGATTTCCAACGAACCAAGGATTGGTGGTAACATAACTTGTTATACATCATCTTTACATTCAAAAATTGAAAGAGGGTTAAACCTTCACATAGATCAATGATGTTTTTCTTTCGTGGTATTTGATCTTTAAAGGTCATTCATATGAATTTAAAACCACGAAACATAAACCTGAGATCATAGTTTTTTCTTTACGTTTCGAGTCTAGATGTGTGTTGATGGAGATGGTGTAGTGAGAGAATATGTGATGATGGGATTTATAGGATTAGATTTGTTGGATTTATTGATAAAGATTGTGACGATGGGTTGTATATAGTTTGTCTGTTTTTTCTCTTCCTTTTTCTTTTGACTTTTGACTCGGTTCAAATGACTCAGTGAGCTACATGGGTCAACTCGGTAAATACCGAGTTGACTTAGTTTGGGTTGTGGCATGTATAAATCGGTTCAGTAGATCGGTTGTCACTGAGTGTGATAGATCGGTTCCTACTGAAGTTTTAGATCGGTTCCAACTGAATAGACAATAGATCGGTTCCCACTAAGTCGTACAATAGATCGGTTCTCATTGAGTAGACGATAGACCGGTTCGCACTTAGTTGTACAATAGATCGGTTCTCAAAGAGCCAAAAAGTACTATTGTCCTTGCTTCGTCTTTTACAGAAACCAATAAAAAAACTGTCATAGACAGCTAAAAACTTGGATATGTGTTTTTTTTCTCAAGAACACAAGATCTGAGACAACTTTAAGCTCAAGAAAACTATAAAGGACCACGAAATAAGCAGTTTGACAAGCCCAATCCATCTTTTGATATGCAATAAAGGAGATGAGACACTAGCAGGAAATGGACAGTTATAAAAATACACCCAAACAAGAACGAATAAGCACTAACCAGACTAACCTATAAATGTGAAATAAGCTTGAAATAAGCTCGGAAATAAGGACAAAATAAGCAAAAAAAACCAAAGAGTTCAACCTCTTTTTATAGACTCAAAGAGATATTAAAACTTTTATAAAAACAACAAAAAGTAGCTATTTTTCAAAATAAGCCCATGAAATAAGCTTATAATAAGCTGTAAATAAGCTGAAACAGCACACGAACACAACACACAATACAAAACACCCTCAGTAAGCTCTGACACCACTTGTTACATGGATCAAAAACACCTTTTCGGAGGGTCTTGGTTGATCAAAGAACAATAAATGAGACATTAGTATTTTAGTGAGAGAAAATAAAGAGAGAAAGGGAATGAACTATGTGTTTTTAGAAAGGAGAAAGAAAATTACATAATGATTCAACCCACCTCTCATGGAGAGTCATAAGGGGTATTTGTAGCCTAACACAAAGCTATATATACCTTGTTTACAATAATAGTCCATGCGTGTAGCAGTTGGTCTATAGCTAGTTCAATTCACTTGTAAGACATTAGCTTCACTAAAATAGTGAGGCTAACATATGTATTTGTTTCCATTTGATGAGGGGAAAGGTCCCATGAAGTCTATTCCCCAAACATCAAATATTTCGCAGACTTGTATATACTTTTGAGGTGTTTCATCTCTTGAGGAGATATTGCCGGCTCTTTGACATGCATCATAAACTTAGACCAACCTGCGTGCGTCGCGAAAGATATGTGGCCAATAGAACCCGGCTTCAAAGACTTTCTTGCGGTAGTAGCGATACCATGATGCCCTCCTGACGGGCCACTGTGATATTTTCAAAGGATTTGTGTTGCCTCATCTTCGGTGACACACCTTCGTATGATTCTATCAGCGCATTGCTTGAATAGGAATGGCTCATCCCAAAAATAATGCCTTAAATCGTTGAAGAACTTTTGTTTCTCTTGGCGGGTGGATCGGAACGGCAATACTCGGCTAGCTAAATAGTTGGCGTAGTCGGCATACCATGGTTCATTATTATTATCAAAGACTGCCATTAGTCGCTCTTTAGGGAATAAGTCTCTTATCTCAGCCTTGGTCAGCTTCCCTAGATCAGGGTTTTCAAGCTGAGAGAGGTGATCGGCTGCGAGATTTATAGCACCTTTATTATCATGAATCTCGATATCGAATTCTTAGAGTAAGTGGATCCATCGAATCAGTCGTGGTTTTGCATCTTGTTTTGTGAAAAGGTACCGTAGGGCAGAGTGATCTGTGAAAACGATGGTCTTGGATAAGACTAAGTATTGGCGGAATTTGTCGAATGCGAAAACGACAGCCAAAAGCTCCTTCTTGTCGTTGTGTAGTTCTCTTGTGCTTCGTTCATCGTTTTGCTGGCGTAATGTATGGGCTTAAAATGCTTGTCGATCCTTTGCCCTAACACTGCTCCAACAGCATAATCACTTGCGTCGCACATGACTTCGAATGGCAATGACCAGTCTGGCTTGATCATGATTATGGCCTGTGTTAGTTCATTTTTTAACTTATCGAAGGCCTGGATACATTCTTCAGGGAAGTTGAATGGGGCGTCTTTTACCAGGAGTTGGGTCATAGGACATGCGACTTGTGAAAAATATTTTATGAATCTTCTATTGAAACCAGCATGTCCTAAAAAGCTTCGGATGGCTTTCACGTTCATGGGATATGGTAATTTGGAGATTGCCTTGATTTTTGCTTTATCGACCTCAATCCCCGATCCCGAGACCTTATGGTGCTCATAGATTAATAGTAAGTTTAGATACACTATTATAGGCGGGTCTTTTACCCACTTGTAAGTGCATACCTAAGCCCATTGAGGCATCCAAACACTTGTATAAATACCCCTTTCCAGCCATGGGAAGGGGTTGGTTGTTCATTTTATATTACACACACTTAAAGGTGTTTCTCTCACTAGAAATCTCACTTACTCTCTCTAAGATTAAGTAGCCAACCCATCATCTCTTGATTGTGTTTTGAAATCGGTTGAAGACATGATAAAGGCCTCTCTAATTTTCTTATTGTCCAAAGCCTCCAAGAACAAATCATGGTTGTGGCATCGGCGTTTAAACCACTTGAACTTCGGTACCATCAATGATCTTGCAAGAAAGGATTTAGTTCGAGGCTTACCAAAATTGAAATTTAAGAAAGATCATCTCTACTCTGCATGTCAACTAGGAAAGAGCAAAAAGCATACCCACAAACCCAAAATTGAAAACACCAACTTGGAAGTTCTAAATACCGTTCATATGGATCTATGTGGACCAATGCGGGTACAAACAATTAACGGGAAGAAATACATCTTAGTCATCGTTGATGATTATTCTCGGTTTATTTGGGTTAAGTTTTTTAGATCAAAAGATGAAACCCTGGAGGTTATCATCAAATTTCTGAAGCAAATACAAGTTGGTCTCAACAAAACTTTTAGAAATATCCGCACCGACAATGACACAGAATTTATCAATAAGGTTTTGACTGAATATTATGAACATGTCAGAATTTTTCACCAAAAGACAGTTCCAAGGACTCCACAACAGAACAGAGTTGTCGAAAGAAGGAACCGTACTCTTGTAGAGACTGCTCGTACAATGCTAAGATTCTTCAAGGCTTCAATGTTTCTTTGGACAGAAGCTGTGGCTACTGCTTGTTACACCCAAAACTGATCCCTCATTCACACCTGTCACGACAAAACTCCATATGAGCTGGTGCATGACTGGAAGCCTGATCTTACGTTTTTCTGTGTCTTTGGTGCTCTTTGTTACGCTACAAATGACAGCGAGGATCTTGGATCCTGCCAATTACAACCAAAACGACTGATATTGGAATTTTTGTTGGTTATGCACCAAGCAGGAAAGGTTATAGAATCTACAACAAAAGAACCCGACGAATTATGGAAACTATTCACGTTCAATTCGATGAGCTGACTGAGCAAATGGCTCCTATGCAACTTAGTATAGGACCTGTTCCTACATTTTTGATGCCTAGACAGATAATACAGGCTCGAACCATAATCCGTTGTTCCTGCACACCTTATGTACCACCCCCACAAATAAAGACCGGAGATTTTATTCCAACCAATGTTTGATGAATACCTGGAACCTCCTCGTGTTGAAAGAGCGATCTCTCCTGCTCCCGCAGTTCCAACTCCAGTCAATTCAGCCAGCACACCTTCATCTACTACCATTGATCAAGATGCACCCTCTCTAAGTCATTCACCATCATCTTCAGTATTACAATCTCCAAGTTTACAACAAGGCATTGCAGCTGAATCTACTATCATTGAAGCTAATCCTGTTGCTCCCGTTAACAACATTCCCTTCCTTAACATGTTTGCTCCGGAACATAGTTCTGAAGCATCGTCCTCAGGGGATGTTAGTTCAACAGAATCACCTTATGTCACACAAACTCATGAACATCTCCGAAAATGGACCGTGTCACATCCTATTGATAATATTATTGGGAACCCTTCTCGACCGGTATCCACTCGGAAATAGCTTGCTACAGATGCTTTGTGGTGCTTCTACAATTCCATACTGTCCAAAGTCGAACCGAAAAACTTCAAATCTCGGTTACCTGAAGACTGTGCTGTTTCAGCCATGCAAAGATGAAATCTATGAATTTGATCGACTGGATTAAAGAGGAATATTGCCACCAGCCGACGTGTCATGATTATTGCTCTCAATGGATTTATATATTAGAAAAAAAAAAAAAAAAAAAAAAAAATAGAAAAATTATTTGGGGGGGGGTGTGAAACTTACGAGTTGTGAAAGTATTAAAAAACAAGGGTTATTTCTTGATCAAGAAGAGAAGTCTTCTTTTTATCCAAATGATTTTCCGTCTATGATTCTTTAGAAAATTATTTGTGTCTCAAATTGTGGTAATGTATTGTTTGAAAATCAATCAGACTTGAATTTCATAAAATTTGACACTCAATCAACGAATACAACTCTTTAAATAGAAAACGGGTCATTGATTGAGGGGGAGAGTGGTTTTTCAAATTTATGACATCTAACGGGCACTTTAATACTTCGTATTAATAATTGAGTAAGATTTGGTATCTAACGGGGTATAGTTTAAGGGGGAGTTAAACTTGTGTTAACTCAAATGGCCAATTGTGTCAATTGTATGCTTTAATAGGGTCTTATGTGCTAATTGCTAGTTGCTTTCTAGTCTTGTAAGTCATTGGGGACCAATTGTGCCATTTATGCAATTTAAATAAACCCTTTGTAGCCATTAAATCTTTAATGATCAGAAATAAGAAAAGGAGGGGCCAATACTGCCAACTGATGAAAGTTTCATTTAGGTTTAAAAAGGTTGTTTCATTTTGACTTGGTTAAATTATCAACAAATCTAGTCAAACTTTCACCCTTCTCTCTCAACACTAAACTAAACGTATTGCGGTTTTCCTGATTCGTGGCTCTTTGTGTGTTTTCTTACTTAGGTAATGATTGTTTAATGTTTCTTAACATCCAATTATGCTTCGTATAGATCATCGTTGCCTGAAACTCATAAATTCGCATTGTTTTAGGGGGTTCGTGCTAAATCTTCACTCAAACCTTGGTTAGTGCTTCTGATTAAGTCTTGGTTGCTGGGTTTACTTTAGATTGTGCTCATGATGCTTAGTTGATGCAATATTTGTTTCCCTAATTGCTAATCTATTTTCCTTTTGATTTTCGCATATGGTTTGACTTTTTCAAGTCAAAACATGTTCTTATGTATGGTGTAATGGCCATTTGTTGTTGTTAATGGGTCTAGTTAGGAGTTTAGAACATAAGTCTAGAGCTGGCTGTGTTTTAGAACCCCTGATTTGTAAGTTAGAATCCGTGCCTATAAAGAGCTCTTGGTTGCGTTTTGATTAGATTTCTTGATTGCGTTTTGCCCTGTTTTTTGATTGCGTTTTGTTTATCTTTTCGTGGTTGGGTTTTGCTCAGTCTCTGCGTTTTATTTATTAATACTTGAGCAGGTCAAAACGCAAGATGTTGCATTTTGCTTAGAGGACACCTAATTATTAAAATAGTAAAACCACTATTTTGAATTTTTTTATGGTTGCGTTTTGCTTATTTTGATTAATATAGTTCTTGCGTTTTGCCTGTTTTGCCATGTTGCGTTTTGACTGACTATCTTGCGTTTTGCCTTAAGTGTTATTGGTTGCGATTTGATAAGGAAAACTTGGTTGCGTTTTGTTTGTATAATTCGTCTTGCGTTTTGTCTATACGATCCTTGTTGTGTTTTTGTCCTTCGATATGCGATTGCGTTTTGAATATTAAACATTAAGCAAGGACAAAACGCAGTCACTACATTTTGTATATGAAGACCATTAAATGATTATAATAATCAAACCTCTATATCGAAATTTTATTAAATGGTTGCGTTTTGGTTATTTTAGATTATTATATTGAAGGTTGCGTTTTGAATGTTGAGTCTTTCTGCTTGCGTTTTGATTGGCTGGCTTACGGTTTGTCTGTTGCATTTTTCTTATTAAGTTTTGGGTATATTGCGTTTTGACCATTTTGTTTAAAATATTCATTGCGTTTTACCTAGTGTGGATTTATTTTCTGTGTTTTGTCTAGCATTGCTTATCAATTACAAGTTGGTCATTGTGGTTTGATCATTGTGTTTAGTCTTCTCTTCCATGAGTTAACATTCGTTAACTCAAGAGTTGACCAGACCCATTGATCGACACTATAACATGATCTAAGGGTCCTTTCTCTTGGATCTAGGTCATAAGTGCTTAACTCCTGAGCATCTGCTCACATCTAACATCTCCTTTCTGTATGTATGCCTTTCTGCGTATGTGACTGTGCAGATACAATGGCTGATGTTAATGTTAATGTTCCTGCTGAACAAGCACCTTCTATGGTACCACCCACTCGCACTAATGAACAAATCGTGCCTCGCATCAGATGGGTGCCAGTGGGAAAAAGCAACTGCTATCTGGATGTTGAAAGGTCGCAAACCAATCTGATATACAAGATTGCAGTGGACATTATGAAGCAAACCAATTTCTTCAGGGCTTTTACTGCCTCCTTGACAATTTCAGCAATCTATATTCAGCAATTTTGGGACACTATTGGCTATGACAGAATCACCGAGGGTTACAAGTATCAACTGGATGAGCAATGGTTCGATCTCACTAAAGAAATACTCAGAGACGCTCTTCAAATCACGCCAGTCGACAACAACAAGGCATTTTCTTCCCCTCCAACTCCTGATGCTCTTATCAAATTTGTCAATGATTTGGGTTACCCGAAGACTGTCATACACTTATCGGATGTCATGACTAATGACATGTTTCAACCGTGGAGGGCACTCACAACAATCATTAATCTGTGCCTCACTGGAAAGACTTCAGGGTTTGAAAGACCAAGAGCCCTAGTGTTGCAGATCCTTTGGGGTATCATCAATCGAGCTCATATCGATTATCCGGAAATATAAAGTGGGAAGACTTCCTTCAATCCGTTCCATACTCAACGGAAAGACAAAAGAATCTGGCCACAACAACTAACACATAAGGGAAAAAGAAAGCCAATCTCATTGTGATCCCCAGCGTGAGGTTAACCAAACGATATCTTCATCTGCAATGTAAGCACAAGTTCCATCCAAGACCAGAGTCTCCCCTTCACGTGCCTACTAAAGAACTTATTATGGGATATCTCAAATTTAGTGTTAAGGGAACCAAAATGGAAGTCTTTGGGATGCCTATTCCAAATGAACTCATCTCTAATGATATTCAAGGTGCAGACTACTACGATGCTTATCTGGAGAAAGTAGCCAAGCATCAAAGATATCTTGCTGGTGAAGAAGTTAGTGATCCTGACTCTCCTGCACCAAAACCTGCAAAATCAACCAAACCCAAGGTAACCAAGCAAGCTAAACCCGTAGCACCTAAAGCAGCAACCAAGAAACCTCAACCAGCACCGACCAAGCCACCCGCAACACCTAAAGCAACAACCAAGAAACCTCAACCAGCACCAACCAAGCCTAAGGAGTAGAAACGGAAGCATGCTAAGGAAACTACTGAAGCAACACCGCCAGCTAAACGATCTAAAGCTGGGAAGGTGACAAAGAAGTGATCTATTAAGAGCTCTTAGCATTTGGTGGATGAGTTTGTTGATGAAGGTGTACCAGTGACTGAACCCAGGTTTGGTGATTTAGAGGCTGACACGCAAAGGGCAATTGAAGAAAGTCTTAAGGAAGTTCAGGGTACGCATAGGGATCCTCTTCCTCTTATGGTGTTCAGGGAAACTGACCCTAGGAAACTTCAACCACTTCTAGAGGATCAGGGTAAAGGGAAAGAGAAGGTCGGTGAGGAACAAGCTACTCAAGTTCTCATCAACCTTCAAACTCTAAAGAAAAAGAGCCATGTTGAACAGTATATCCTTCAAAGACGTACTCCAGTACCAACTAGACCCTCGGTTCATGATGACTCCTCTTTTCTTTATGCTGAACTAGGCATGTCTGATAGTGACATGAAATCAGATGAGGAAGTGCCTCCCGTAGTCAAAAGCGGTGCTCAAGACGAAGGCCAGGCTGGACCAAACCCCGGTAAACAAGATGAAGGCCAGGCTGGACCAAACCCTGGTAATGATACAGTTTCTCAACCTCAATCAACTCCGGTTGTTCATGCTGGACCAAACCTTGAACACACAGATGTTGAGGTCACTGATGCTTCAAGTCAACCACAACGTGAGCAAATGGATGAAGGGTTCATCGCCACTGCATACCCTAGCATACAGGAGAATCTAAAGCTGACAGTTGATAAACATGTGATTCCTGAAGAACCGGCCAGCTCTACAGGGATGTTGTCTTCTCTACAACACCTCGCCAAAGACTTAGCTTGGCGATCAATTCTTTAATGATAAACCTTCTGAAGCCGATAATGAGAAGATGACTGCAGATACCAAAGCTGAATCGATGGTGTCCGTCACAATCCATCAAGACACTTCTGAGATTCCTATTATGACATTACCGGTGATTAATGTCACTTCAAGACCCGACTCTCCCAATATACATCAGCTACTACCAACCACCGCAACAGCAACAACAACAACAACAACGACAATAACAACTCTTCCTCTACCACTTCATCCACAACAAAGTGCCACTGATTCCATCTTGATAAAGCGTATCGGTGAGCTTGAACAACACATGGCGGATCTAGTACAGGCCAACTTAGCCCTGGAGGAAAGGATGGACAAACAAGGATCCAGATTGTACAAATTGGAGAATCTGGATATCCCCCATCAAGTGAGCAAAGCGGTGGGTGAAATCGTCACGGATGTTGTAAACTGGGCTCTTCAAGCACCTCTTAGGGATCGCTTCAGAGACTTGCCAGAAGCTGATATGAAAGAGATTCTTCACCACCGCATGTGGGAATCTAATTCCTACCAAGCTCACAAGATCATAAGAAACTGTACGAAGCTCTGGAGAAGTCAATAGAGTGCGATCATACTGACCGGCTTCTAATGGATCTGGCTGAAGCACGCAAAAAGAAGAAAAAGAGACAAGATTCACCGAAAACACCACCTGGGTCTCCACCTCATCAACCACCTCCTCTACCTCTAGCAGGTCTATCTGGAGCTTTAGGAACTTCTGGAGCTTCTGGATCATCTCAAGTGCCATCTCCTCCTTCACCTCTATCCACCAATCAGGGTGTTCAGTCTACAAGCACCGCTGCCATAAGCTCTTCAAAGACAGCTGCCTCAGCTAAATATACGGCTTAGACGATGACTGACATAAGAATTAAGCCATCTGTCTCATCAACTCCTGAAGAACTCCATATGGATGACGATACGACTGCAGACGAACAGGCATACTCGTCTGGTGGTGAAGACATTGGACGTGATCATATTCCCACGGTGAACTTGAGGCAGAGTTGGTGGAAGCCACTCACTGAAGACAGACCTGCTACACCAGAACCTGCCTGGTCTATTCCATCATCTGACCTGACTGTCCCAAAGAACAACTGGGCCTCTGCTCTAACGTCTACCTATGCACCTCCACCAGAGAACTCGTTACTTGCTCAGACCGGTGATATGGCAACATTTATGGACTGGTATTGCAAAAGGCAAGGGATCACTGAACTTACACAAAAAGACCTGGAAGGCCCTGCATATGAAATTGTCAAAGTTTTTCATCCCAACGTGATTCATCTCCAGTTCCAAATGGAAGAATGCCACAAATTTCTCACCGATCAAGTAGACGATGCAATCCTCATGTACAATGTCAGCAAACCACTACCACTGGGTGGTGAAGCAGGTCATGTCACAATATAGCCTGACTTCTTCAACAAAGACTTGGAGTATCTATGATACGGTCGCAAGATTGGCAGGCCTGCATTGTCCATCTCGAAGATGAAGGCGGCTTATTATCCTGATGTTGGGTTAGAGCATATGGTACCTGATCAGATGTGGATTGAAGAGGAATGCAAGTATGACATCGGTGCTATGTACGATATTTCTCATTGGTGGTTCCAAAGACAACGATTCTACATTAACAGACACACATCTGAAGGTGATCGCAGAGCTGTACGGACTCATAAGTGAATCCTGAGTGTCGTCCGAATTGAAGTCTTCTCCTTATATGGGTACGACTACATGAAGAAGATCGTCCTTCGTCGAGCTGATTTTAAAGAATATATTATCGCAGAAAGGGACTTCAAATACCTGTACCATAGTGACTTTGAAGATCTGTACCTGTTGAATCTTCAAGGTCACCTGAACCATCTATCACCCGAATACAAAAAGATTCTCACTACTGATGTCAACTTATAGACCAAAAACTTGGTTATCAGACATCGTATAGAAGACTTCCAGCTGGGGATAGAAAGCTACCAGACGCAGCTAAACCTCACCAAACCTCGATGGGATGCCACTGGCTTTGAGTATAAGCACGACTTAACAGTAATTGACTCTCCAAGGGCCGTCACATTTAGGGATAAATATGGGGTTCAGATGATCATGCAATTCAATGAGATCCACAAGTTCAGCGACGGCACTCTGCAACAGATCGATGAAGCATTGGACTACCGGGTCAAAGAATTTAAGGTCAACAGGATGAATCTGGGTTTGAACACATGGTTTTGGACAAAGAAAGATGTTGACAGAAGCAAGGAGTTCATGTTTTCTATCGAAAAATGGCTCAAGACAAGGAGAATCTTTAGGAACCTGGAAAGCTTTGTTGGTGGACGGATAAGAGAAGGAGACTACAAACTGCTGAAGAGAACCGAATGATTTCATCATCTCGTGCGGGGTAGTCTTATTATATATGTTGTTGTAATATATACATAATAAAGTAGTGATTAAGAAGCACTTTGTATCTATATACTTAGTTATAATAAGTTCCATTATCGACCTGTATAAATCAAACACAGTTTCTCCTAAATTTTCCCAACTTAAATCAATTGAGATTCAAAAATCTCAACGGATTTCAAATTTTTGATCGAGGGAGAAAATGTGATTTAATTATGAAAATCTGATAAAAATGTGATCTTTTGGACTCAAGTGTAGGCTCTCCCATATGTGCTAAACTCATTCGAATATCGATGCACATATTAAGGAGGAGTGAATGGTGTATGACGACAAGTGTGGAAATACCAAATACCGACCCTGTAATTACTTTTTCAGAGTTATAAGGATGGTAAGGTTAGGTACTCATTCTCACGATCCTGCTAGAGCTGGAGGGATCTACCCAGGGACAATCCATTAGTTAGTGTAGAAGTCCTTATGTATGATTAAAAAAGGAGTAAAGTGAGAATAAGGGAATAGTGCGGACTGAGATGGAGCTAGTGCTGGAACATACCCAACAAGGTACTAGTAATGAAGTCTCGGTAAGCACTGAAGGGGTTGAAGAATGAAAAAGAAATGTTAAGATAAAGGGTGAAAAGAAAGCAACCCTCCTTAAACATTAGGCAGAAACCGGGTCACTACATATGTTGTCAGAATCACATGGTTGATTGCGGACTTTGAAGACGAATATCATGGACCCAGTGATACGCTGAACAACCCTCCCTAGCCACTCAAGATCCCTCAAAGGACTCTTGTTTCATATCTCATGAAGATTAATACATTTCTATCATCTCTCTCACTCCGAGTTAGACAATATTGAAAAGTTGGCAGTCTGCTCCAGCCTCCGACTACTAAAACCAAATGTGCACTATAGAGTCTAGAGCCATGAGATCATCTATAAATCTTGCTAGGACACTAATACAAACTAAGCATGCTCATCACACACTGTGATAGTATGTAAGATCTTAAGAGTCCTACGCATTATCCTCGTGGTATTGCCAGAACATCCGAGTGATACGAAAGTACTCATAATGAAGATGGAAATCCTTCTAGAGCCAACATCAAACAAGCTCTAGGTAGGTGACATGTGAGATCCATTATGGGTCAAACTTGTGACAAATGGAAAGCAACAATGGTGTGATTCTTTATGAATCAAACTTGTTCCAGGCAGTGAATTGACGAATAGTTTTTAGAAAACCTTTCGATGTGCTCAACAATTGATTTTCGAGCACATTGACTGTGTAAATCTTTCAAAACAAATGTGTTTCTGATGAAATTTGATTTTGTGCCATAAAATACTCTCGATGTGTCACACAAATACTTTCTCAAGTAACACGTCAAATGATTTTCAAATCAATTTTTCTCTTTAATCGGTAAGATAGTAACTAACCGATTCACTCTTATCGTGCTGTCTGCTTTAAGACGTTCTGATAAAGGGAACATGCAAGTATGGTGACTCTGATGGTTGTACATTAGATGATCCGATACTTATACTAGAAATCCTATCAAGGAGATTCTTTTTAAGATGAATCTACCTGATCACAGGTCGGTCCTCACGGATCCGGAGGTTTATCCATAAGCTTTATTGCTAACTGTTTTATTACAAGCTCAAGTAAAAAATGGAGATGGAGATACCTCGTTCCAGTGGAGTCAATTCATAAACCCATGATCACACTTAATGTTTCTAATCAAAGACGTCATGACAACTGAAAGACATATAACACAGCTTCTACAACTCTAATGAGTACTACCATGATCTAGAAAAGTGTGAGCATGCTAGTCTGACGGTCACAACATCACATGGAGGAAACACTGCCACAGGGATGATTTGGAGATGTACTATGGTTGATGATCTCAAAGAATGCTCAAAGATCACACAAGTCTAAGGAACAAAGCTCAAGGATCACTACATAATGTACAAAGAACTCAAAGAATGAAGAATCAAAGACTACGAGCTAAAGCCAGAAGGTCAAGACTTAGAATGCTAGAATTCAAATTGTATTTTCAGGGGTGACCTCCCTTAGGGGGAGATTGTTAGGTTTAAGAAAAAGACTTGGTCACCCCGTGTATTGTATAGAATAACATAGCTCATAGTTTAATCGTAAGCATATGACTCATGGTATTGGGTCGGGTCTTTTACCCACTTGTAAGCCCATACCATAGCCCATTAGGGCATCCAAACACATGTATTTATACCCCTTTCCAGCCATGGGAAGGGGTTGGTTGTTCATTTGGTTATACACATACTAAAGGTGTTTTTCTCTTACTAGAATCCTTACTTTCTCTCTCTAGAAATTGGCCAACCCATCATCTCTTGATTGTGTTATGATATCCAATATACTACACTAGCTATATGAATAAACGTTATTTGTTTGATGTGTGCTTAAACACACATCATTTGTACCCAGGAAAACACTAATAAATGGACTAATAACACTAAAATATGATTTATTATATTGTAAATATGTTTGTTTTGTGTTGTTATGTCTTGCAGGTACAAAGGATTGAAAACGAAGCAAAAACGGTTATTTTCGGGTGACTTTTGATGACATTTTCATGTTTATCAAGATTCAAACGAAGTCGTGAGAATTCCCCGAACACTCTATTGGAAAGAGCACAAAATTACGAGTCTATCGATACCTTGCTTGCCCCGTGAACCTTTCTTATTTAAACCCTATGAGCCTATTTTGAACCTTTCTTATTAAAATAACTTGGCAGGCCAAAAACGAGGGTCTTATATTTAATTTTACATATACTTGTTGAAACCATGCTCTAGCGCAGGTGGACTTAGGGGTTCCCGTAAGTTTTCATGCAAGATGTGCTAGTTTTGAGCCCTATTAGTTGCAACATGAGGTATTTATATCTCAGGCCACGTGGCCCACTCAGGTGGTGCCACGTGGCAGACCCAACTCGACCCGACATCTGACCCAAACCAGATCCGACCCGGTCAACGGTCAACGTTGACCGGTCAATGGTCAACCGTGGAACGTTGACCGGTCAATGGTCAACCTTGGACCGTTGACCGGCTACGTTAGCAAGTGGGTCTCACTTGCTGACATGGCTGCTGACGTGGCTGC
>BQNB010099480.1:0-24913 GCA_026074375.1 Tanacetum coccineum | reverse complement strand
ATTAACTTGCTCCCCCTCAATTTTACATATGTTTGACACCTAAAAAAATGATACCAAGTTGTAAAATGAATATAAAATTGAGAGTTAGCATTGTTGAGCACATAATTTTAAAAGATTATGAATTGTCATTGAAGAATTCTTGAAAAATTGTGCTCAACCACAAAATCATCTTATAACATACAATCTATCAAGTAGTCATTATTATTACTGAGTTGTTATTAAGCCATTTTTTGATAATGTTTTAAATACATAAATATTGTCGTGAGATGTTGTATCCAAAATCATTAAAACTTTGTTTTTTTGAAAAACTCCCCCTCAAACATTGACTCATTTTAAAAATGACACCAATTGTATAAGAATTGCCTTGTAAAACTTTATGAGGGATGGAGTGTTGAACACATAATTTTGAAAGATTATGAATCGTCAGTGAGAAATTCTTGAAAAATTATGTTTAACTTTTTGAAAAACCAAATGTTAGAAGACTTCTCTTCTAACGCTAAGGATAAGTGTACTGAAACGTACACTCTCCTTTGTCGTTCGGGTCCGAGTTGCAATCTGAGAGCAATTACAAGTCATTAAGAGAAATAGAAATGATATGTTTTGAAAGCATTTGAAACTCCTGCTCGAACTTCATTTACACACCCGTGTCAATGTTAATCGGCATTTCTAGGTACGTAAATGTTATCGATTCCAAGAGACATGTCGAGAAGATTCTTTTTGTTAAACATTTTCTGATTTTTTGATTTTGTATTTTTTTTTTGAAATTTTATATTTTTATATTTCTTTTTTTTTAAAATATGTACATGTTGATGTTTGATGGAATATCAAGCAGATTCATTTGTCAGAACCTCCAGTTCTGCTAGAGTCAAACATCTCATACCAATGCATTTGACAAGATACTGAAAACTATCTTCGGGTAAGGCTTTAGTAAACATGTCAGCTAATTGGTATTCAGTTCTAACAAAGTACAATTCAATTATACCATTTTCAACATGTTCCTTGATGAAATGATATCAAGTATGGATGTGCTTGGTACGGGAGTGCTGCACGGGGTTGCATGAGATTGCTATGGCTGACTGAGAGACGCAATACAATGGTATTTTGTTGTAGTTGAAGCCATAATCCTTAAGTTGTGTCCTCATCCACATTACTTGAGCACAACTTGCAGATAACGCCACGTACTCAGCCTCTGCTGATGACATTGCAGTATAGTCCTGCTTCTTTGACATCCAACTGACTAACTTATCACCTAGGAACTGTATTCCTCCAAAAGTGCTATTGCGAGTATCAAAGCATTCGGCATGATCGGCATCTGAAAAAGCTGTTAGTTCAAAGCCAGAATCCTTTGGATATCATAGTCCCATGTTAATGGTACCCCTCAAGTATCGAAAGATCCTTTTTACCTCTTTGAGGTGTTTTTTAGTCGGTCTTGCTTGATATCTTGCACAATAACATACTGCTTGCACTATGTCTGGTCTACTAGATGTCAGATACATGAGTGACCCGATTTTACTATGGTAGTCAGTTTGGTCTACGAGTGTACCACTCAAGTCTGCATCTAATTTAGGTTTCGTAGCCATTGGTGTACTAATGCTTTGTCCTTTTTTCATACCGTGTTTTCTAAGTATTTCTAAAGTGTACTTGGCCTGATTGATAAAGATACCGCGTGGGGATTGGTGGATCTGAAGTCCTAAAAAGAATTCATTTCCACCATTAAGGACATCTCAAATCTACTGTGCATTAGTTTTTCAAATCGTTTAGAGAATTTAGGGTTTGTAGACCCGAAAATGCTGTAGTCAACGTAAATTTGCACAAGTAGAATGTCCTCCCTGTATCTTATTGTGAATAGATTCGGGTCAATGGTACCTTTAGTAAAACCGTTGGACATCAGGAAATTGAAGAGTTCATCATACCAGGCTCTTGGAGCTTGTTTCAATCCATATAGAGCTTTCCTTAGATGATAAACTTTGTTTGGATGACCAAGATCAACGAATCCATCCGGTTGTGCAACATAAACATCCTCCTTTAGTGGACCATTAAGAAATGTCGTTATCACGTCCATCTGATAAATTGGAAAAGACTTATGTGCAACATATGCAATGAAAATCCGAACTGCTTCCAAATGAGAAACTGGAGCAAATGATTCTTCGAAATCAATACCCTCTTCCTGAGCATAACCTTTAGCTAGAAGTCGTACTTTATTGCGAATTACAGTTTGGTCTTCATCCTTTTTGTTCTTCCATAGCCACTTTAGCTTGATTACATTCTTGCCAAAGGGTTTGTCAATGAGTTCCCAGACTTAGAGTCTGTCAAATTGATGAAGCTCTTCCTGTATTGCTTCTATTCATGCAGAATCAGCCATTGCCTCCTTAATGTTTTTTAGTTTCGCAGTACTCACGGTGAGTGCGAACATACACATTTCAGGATCGGTTGCAAGGTGTCGTCTTGTTTGCACTGGCTTGGATGGATTTCTACGAACTTGAGTTAACGGGTGATCTTTTGTCCATCGATATTCAGAATCTTGTGGTTGATTAAAGGTATGAAAATTTGAATTACCAATATTGCATGAGGAAGACTCAGTAACTTCTCGTACTGGTGTACAGAAAGGATTGGTAAATTCATCTTGTTGAATTTGTGAATCTTCTGCTTGATCATTGTTGTTTTCCTCAGCATGAACATTTGTAGGAGTTGATGGTTCTGTTTTCCTCAGCATATTCATTGTAGGTTGTGTGTCTTGTTGAGCAAAATTGTCGGTGGGAGAAGAAGACTTGTTGAAACGAGAAGTACTTGTACTGAAAAATTCATTGTACAAAGGACCGAATAATAGTTCCAACTCTTGTTGTGACAGAGCTGTTGTATCTGCTGAAGGAGAAACATTTTGTAGTTTTGGGACGGGGTCAGAGTTGTCATAATCTGACGCCTTTTGTCGTTGAGGAACGATGCCTAAAGTGTCATTAGCAACAGACGTCTCCGTTATCTCTTTGATCTCATCAAATCTGAGATGTATGGAGTCAACTATTAATCTTGTTCTCTTGTTGTAAACTCTATATCCCTTTGACTGAGTGGAGTATCCCACCAGAATGCATGGATCCCCTTTTTCTTTCATCTTATCCAAATTTTCACCATCTCTGGTTAGGTAACAAGTGAAACCAAAAATGTGAAGGTGTTTAATTGAAGGTTTTCTATCATTTATGATGTGATATGCCGTTTTCTCATGTGTCAGGATGATGATAGATCTGTTTTGAGTATAGCATGCGGTTGCAATTGCTTCAGCCCAAAAGAACAAAGGAAGTTTAGAAGCTGAGAGCATCGTTCGAGCAGCCTCAACTAGGGTAGGGTTTCGTCTTTTGACAACGCCGTTCTGTTCAGGTGTTCTAGGAGTAGAAGTTTGATGCTCAATTCCATCTTCTTTAAAATGCATTAAGTGTCTTGTTTAAGAACTCAGTGCCTTTGTCAGTTCGAACAGAAATTACTGGAGCTTGAAGATTTCTTTGGATCATTGTGAGAAAATATTTTAAAACTTCTGGTATTTCATCTTTGGATCGTAGAAAGAGAGTCCAAGTACATCTGGAATAGTCGTCTACAATTACCAGAATATATTTCTTCCCGTTTATGCTAGCAACCGGCATTGGACCACATAAGTCCATATGAAGCAAATTTAACCGTCCTTTTGAACTTGGAACAGTATTTATCTTGAATGAATTTCTTTTTGCTTTACTCACTTCATAAAAGGAACATAGTTGATCCTTGATGTATTTCAACTTTGGTAAACTAATCACGACATCCTTCTTCGAAAGCAGGTTGATGTGGTCATAGTCATGTTTTTATATGGTGTTGTTTTGTTTTGTAGTTAGTAGGTTTTTTGTTAGTATTCCCAGTATCGAAGTTAAGATGAGAAAGTCTTCGATGCCATAACCATGATTGAGTTGGTGAGGCTTTTGCCATGAGACCAAATGGGTAAAATGAAGTAGTTTTTAAAGGAATTTGTATAGAGTTCAGATACACGATTAGGTGAGAGTAAAATCTGTTTCCCTGTATGATCCTCTAACGACAACCACGTAGATAAACCCTGTTGATTATTATATTTCCTTGAAACAAATCTTCATAACCAAGAATTGAATCAAATTGATCATTTGCCAAAATGAACGGTACCTAGATATTTTTCAACAAAATTGCACATTGTGTGATTAGATTGCCCGTCATGTGCATTGTGCATCCAGAATCAACAATGAATAGGATGAGTTGTACAATCTGCAAGAGAATTAGAGGATGATGGAATACATGACAAATTAGATCCTACATTATTTGTGAGTTTCAAGACATTAGATATCCTAGATGCATTATCTATGGCAAAACTAACTCTTTTTTGCACACTTTCATTCCTATCTTTAGGTACCCATTTCTTTTTTGTCTTAGGAACCCATTTATATCTTGATGGGCATTGTTGTTCTATCCACCATTTCCATGCCTTACTAGTTTTCTCATGCAACATCCAATAGTAACTCTTGGAATTCTGGACAGTAGATTCTGATGCAACAGTTTTCATACGGTGTGTTGCAACAGATTTGTTCACTTGACTTTTGGGTTTTCTAGTACTAGTAGGCACTACTTTAGGCTTCTTAGTTCTAGCATTCACGTCATTCAAATATTTAGAAACACAAGCATCATGATTCGAATTAAGCACACATTTTCCACAAGTAGCACAAACAGCATTAACATTTGAAGTTCTGGATTTTAAACTGTCATTACTCGCAGTTACAAACTTTGTTTGATTAGAAATACTAGAAATCCTAGGGTGGTCTTCTACTTCAGTCTTATTAAACTTCACTTGACTAGTATTTGGCACGACCCTTTATCTTTATTTGAGTGTGCTAAGTGTGGTCTGCATATTTAGTTTTGTGAATCACTCCTGTAGATGTAGTCACACAAGGATTAGTATTCTTATAAGTCTGAGGCAACTGTGGTGCTCTAGTTTGTGTTGTCCTAGTGTCAATTTGATACATGCGTTGTTTATTCACATTTGTGTTTCTTACAGCTTGTCTTGCTGTCTGAGGCAAAGTCTGTGTAGTGACTGGTTTTGATAAACCTTCTGACACATTAGTTTTTGGAACCGACTTTGTCTTTGAAAAATATTTTCTCTCAAGAGAATCTGAAAAAAGGAGTCGGTTTGCCTAAAACTGATGGTTTTGGAATCCTTTGAGCATTTGGTTGTCGAACAACAGATGTTTTATCAAACTTAGTTTCCACAGAGTTTCCTTTTCATTTCTCAATGAGTTTCTTTAACTCACATATGGCAATGTCCTTGTCTTGCAGTTGAGCTTTCAAATCTTGTATTTCAAAATATTGTTCATGTTCTTTTTGAAATACATTTAACGCTTTTTCTTTGCAAACTGTGTCATTTTTTATTTGTTCTTGACATTGTTGTAAAGCGAGTTCAAGAGAAATCTAGTGTTTTTCTAATTTAGCAAAACTTCGTAAGAGCTCCGTATAAACTTCTTTACTAATAAATTCAGTTTGTTTCAAGCGCTTTTGTGTAAGACATTTACATTCTTTGACTTTATGAAGATATAAGCATTGCAATTCAGTGTGCGCATCTAAATCAGATAATGAATGCAAATAGGAACACATAACATCATTAGACACACATTCTTGCAAGAGCATATCATACATGTTTGAGAATTCTGCTTTATCAGATTCAAGTTCGTCAATTTCCTTTTCAAGGGATTCAACGTGCTTTAAATCAGCATGCATTTCTTGCTTTAGTTCATGAACAAATGCGAAACTATCATTCTGTGTCTTAAGGGCAAGAGGCATCAAACATGTCTTAATTAGGATTTCCATATCATGAACAGTTGGTGCACGAAAATGATCTTTTGAATGTTTCACCCAAGCTTGATCGACAAGTTCTCTAAGATGATTTATGTTATTCGTCATGACATTATATGCTTGTCTACTTTTGCTTATTGACTTGGACACTGGTAACAAATTGATGTTTTTGAAAATATTTGGTTTCGTTTTCACAAATGATTTTCTCCACATTTTCTTCCTTATTTCATTTGCATGTGCTAACTGAACAAGATATTCCTGTGTCGATGGCTTAAAAATTTCATAAAGACTATTTAGCTTTGTGTAGTCATAGGGTTTCACTAAGTCTTTATTCAATTTTGATCGACTCTCTTCTTCAAGAGTCAGGATCTCTTCCCTATCGGGGACGAGTCTGTTTGCATGATTAGATTGGTAATGTGGGATCTCATACAAACATGGTTTCTCATATTGAGCCTTTTTGAGGTACATAGGATTCGCAAAGGTAAGTCTTCCATTAAATGTTGGGCATTTGGGTGCTAACATATGAATGGTCTGGATTGATTGACTCTTTTTGTAAACAATTTCATTCAAAAACTTTAATTGCTTTTCCATTGAAATCATTTTGTCAATATCCTTTTCTTCCTTAAGTTTCAGATCCGTTATTACCTTTGTTTTCTCTTTGACAAGACCTTCGTAATGTGACTTAAAAAGACTTTGTTTGACTAACTTATCGTGTTTCTCTTTGACAACTGAAATTTCGTAGGCTTTAAGTTTTAAACCTTCTTTTATGTCAATGTCTTTTTAAGCTAATAGTCCTAGAGTTTCATTTAACTTATGTTCAAGTTTCTCATAGTCAACAATATGGTCATTTAGGTTCTTGTACCTCCCAAACTCAGTCTGTTTATTTTGAAGTGCAACTAGGCAACTATCCCGAATACTATTAGATTCCCCTAGAGTTCTACTAGTTTACGCAAGAATAGATTTGCACTCAGTCAATTCTTGAGTCAATGATGCGTTTGCTTTCTTTAATTGCTTTTGAATCTTTTTATTTTCATTGACATCAAGTTTTAAATTTGCAATTAAATTAGCAAGCGCAACCCCTCTATCATCACCATTGTAAACATTTGTGGGGGCATTCAGAATATCATTATTGCACATATCTGGTGGAGCAGAAGACATTACTATCACCGTTGCCTGCTACACAGTGTTAGTATGGATTTAGGTTGCTCGATGAATGTAAGTATTGATTGGTCAATCACATTATATCCATTGATTCATATAGATTACCTGTTCCAATGGCTCAAAATCAGTTCCTGAGTTTTTTGTAGCAACTTCCTGGATCTTTGCCATATAGCTGTAATGTGCTTCCAATTCTTGTTCATCAATCTCTTCATCCGTGTCTTCTAGCCAATCAGATTGCTCTGCTTGTAGTTGAACACCTTTCTTAGCTTGTTTACACAGCAACATCTTATCCTTGTGATACGTGGAGTCTTTAACCCGTTTTGGTTTTCTACATTCCTTAGCAATATGGACACAAATTCACATTGTGTTGGAAAACGCTGTATCCTTGACTGCTACACTTACCTGACAACCTACAGTCTCCCTAGCCCAGCAACTACTTTGTCTTGATTCTAATACTGTCCAGTCTGATTATCATTCTTGTATCTTGGAGTAGTATCCATATTCTTGTTTCTGGTGTTTGAGGAAGTTCTGAGGTTGTTGTTGGGAGGTTTGTAGATCTTCTTGAAATACTTTGCAATGAGTGCCAAATTTTTCTGCATTTCCTTATCCTTCTAAGCTTGTTCAGGATCGCTGTCTTCTTCAAAAGCTGACTCAGATGGAGGTGTGATTGGTTTGGCTATCTCTTTGCCTTTGTGTCTTGTAGTTGCATGAGATCTGGTTGGAAGTGAGGCTTTTGATGTTGGTGCATATGATTTATGATACTTTGGTGCTTGATAATAAGGATCTTGATATGATTGAGTAGTAGCAACAAGTGCTAATGGGTTAGTATTCTTGGCTATTCTTTTAGCACGGAGTTCATTAACTTCCTTTTGATATTGTTTCAGAATGTCAAAGAGCTTATGATATGAAACTTCATCCAATTTGTGTTGTTTCTTGACAATTGTTACAAACCTTGATCATTCTGGCTGAAGTTGTTGAAGAAATTGAACATTGACTTGCATCGTAGCAACTGTCAAATTGTTTCTGATCATTTCATTCATCAGCTTGTAAAACCTTGTGTAATATGACTCCATTGTTTCTCCATCGTGAGAGGTGAATTTGCCAAACTCCTAAAATAAGTTTGTCTTGACATCTTGAATGTTGAGGGATCCACCTTGTTGTAACCTTTCAATAGCTTCCTACATTTCATGAGCTGTCTTGCATGCATCACATTTGAGTATATTTCATCTCCAATTCCAGTCAATATCAAATGAATCACATCTTTTTCTGATTTAAAATGAGCTTTGTTTTCAGGAGACATATTCAGGATTGTCTCAACTGTTGTTCTTTCAGGAACTGCTGGAGAATTATCCATTGATGGTACAACAGGAATTATGACAGTAGTAGGAGTGTAAGGACCTTTAAGAATGCATTTCCTCAAGGCATCACCATTTGGTCTTGTATCAATGTATCGTAAGAAACGTGATCGCCATTGTGTTATATCGTTCTTTGTGGCAAGCATTGGTGGGCGATCCTTTGAAAACAAACTGCATTTTTGATGTTGTTATGCATTTTGACTATCGGTTGTGGAAGTTAAAATTGATAGTCATGATGAATGATTATTAGAATTATGAAGTAAATGATTTGAAGGATCTTAAGTTAGATGTGTTGAGATTGAGTTGTAGTAACGAAAACAATTAACGTCTCCAAGGATTTTACAAGTCTTCGATTATACCGAGGAAAAGAATTGTGTCTTTGCGGGATTTTACAAAACAATAGAAACTGGTGAATGTAAATTTATTGAGATTAAGTTTGCTTTGAGTTGAATTAAATACCTTTTAAGTCCTTGATTGTGATTGTGGTTCGTTGTTTGTTAAGGTTCATTAATTGTCTTTTAAAGTCCAACGTCCTTTTAAGGTCCAAAATTAGAGTTCAAGAAATTGGGTTTCTTTTTACCAAAATTTGAATTACGAAATTGGTTTAAGTGAGAATGAAATTCGGTACAGTTTAAATTAGTTAAACCGCCACCAATTAGCTAAGTCAAATCGCCACCAAAAATCAATCCAAACCGCTGGCAAATTTGAGCTAAACCGCTGCCTAATAGTTTTAACAAACCGCTGTCTTTGAGAAGCTCAAACCGCTGGCAAACAATCTTAAACCGCTGCCTGATTTAATTTTTTCAAACCGCCGCCTATTTAACTTAAGTAAACCGCTACTCATTCAGAAACTTAAACCGCTGCCAAAAAAACTTATCAAACCGCCGTTAGAAACATTGTCAACTCGGCTGTGCCCAAGTGGAATATGGACATAGTAACGCTTCTAAATGACCAAGTTTAATTTTCTTCGATTGTACTGTTCAAACCGCTACAAAAAATAGCAAACCGCTGCCTATATTAATATAAGCAAACCGCCACCCTATTTTTTTATCAAACCGCCATGCAAAAGTTAAAAACAAGTACAAGGTCGCTTATCTTAGCTCTTTGTTTTTTATCTTAAGCTTTGGCAACAAAACGAAAATGTCCTTATCTTAACACCAAACCGCCACATTAAACATAATACTTATACTACAAACCTCCATGTAGAACTTATTTTCGAAATAAGCTAAAAATCCAAATAAGCTAATTAAATAAGCTCTAACCTAATCAAATACGCTATAAAGGTCTTTGAATAAGTGGTGAAGAAAATTAACAACACAACAACACATTTTTTTTCTTGTTAATCTTCAAGAACAACCAAACCTCCACTTAGAAAACACAAATAAGCCGAATTGAATAAGCTTAAAAAATCAAACTAAAAGCTTACTTAGGACATGAAATGGCAATACTGGAGCTTATTTAACTAGTAGAGCAAGAAGAAAATAATCTTAACAAACCAAAAATCTTAAAGTTTTTTGAGCCGTAAGCTTATGAACACAATAAGCCACGAAATTTAGCTTATAAAACCACAAAACAATCACTATCCACCCGAGGCTCTTGATACCAAATGTCGGTACCTCGAATCACTTCACTTCATTACATGGAACACGAATTAAAGAAGAAAATAAGAGAGAAGATATGAAGAAGTTTAGAGAGAAGTTAAAGAGAGAAACAAGAGAGAGAAAGTGAATGGTTGAATTGCAAATGTGAAAATTACAAATGAAGTCAACACCCTCTCCATCCTTGGAGAGGGGTATTTATAGTTAAACCATGAGGCTTACATGCATATGGTATTTCTATGGGCCAGGCTTAGGATTACTTAGGCTTACGCCCGATACACGTGACCGATTAGCTTAGATAAACGAGCTCGTTTACCCGTTCTAGCCTATTACAACGTTACATAATTGAATGATCGAGACCTAATATTCTTAATGAACAAACTTCATTGTTCGAATTAATATTTGAGGCTAACACTTTTATTATTACGAGAATAACATTTTAGAATTAACAATTTTTACGAACGAAGACGATTCTAAAAATAGTAACTTTTGTAATATTCGGATATAATTCCGATACGGGTAATTGATAACCGAGTTTGAGCGTCGAAAGTTCGACGAGATAAATAAATATTATTATAAATATAATTAGATAATGGGACTTACTAAAAATGGTAACTTTTCGAGAATAGCAACTTTCCAAAAAGTAGAAACATTCTGAAAATAGAAAGTTTTTCAGTAAAAGTATTTGAACGGAGTAAGAAAGAGAATGATCGTAACTTAAATATGTGGGGTTTAGGATCTAGGACGTGCAAGTAGATTTCTCATCACATGTGTATGTATATTCATACTATTTCAATAGTTGCGATGCACGCACTATTCGATCGTACTTTATTGTATAGTAACCGAGCGACATAAATTATAGGTCGCAGTTGAGTTCGTTGTTGAGATAGCTTTGGATTGTTTCGGTTATTTTGATCTTCGGCTTAGATCAAGGTAAGTTCATAGCCTTGTTTTTTGAACTGTTTTAAATGTTTTAAAACCCGCGAGGGGTATACATGCTTGTTTTGAAAATTGAACGCAATGTGTTTTGATACGTGATATGATTCCATGCTATGAGTTTATGCCTTTGACTGTGTACTCGTTAATTACTGAAGAGGTAAACACTGAATGCATTAAATAGATCTATTGGGTTTGACAACCTGTCCGGGGTATGAATCCTAAGGTGAGCACCCTGTAACAGATATTTTGTATTAAGAAAGGGGTAGTGGCATACTACCCGGTCACCTATAACATCTTGTATTTTGAAGTCAATATTAAATCTCGACTCTGTTCCTATTTTTGCTTTGAATAAAAATATTGTGTTTTACTTGTTAGTCGATTTGGTGAAAATCATTAATTTTAGTTATTTACGAATCGTGCTTTGGATATTTATCCGTTTTAGCGTTTGAGAAATTGATAATTTCATATTTTAGCTTCGGAAGTTTATTTATTCTTATTTTAATATTTCCAGATTTTTCCTGCGTAATTGCCGAAAACTGCGTCAAAAACAATATTTTTGCAAGTTTAGCATTTAAACTACATATTTTGGGCCTATCTAATAATAAATATTTATAAATCAAAAAGTAACCAAACACCCTCCTTAATTTTAGTCTCCATCAAAACTAAAAACTAAACACCCCTTAATTGTTTTAAGCTCCTACAAAATTAAAAGCTAAACACCCTCTTATTTTAATCCCACCTAAAATTATACTTTACCTTTTATATCCACACAAGTTATTAACACAAAAAAATATGCGTAATAAGTCATAAGGGTCAGGATAAAAAAAGGAGAAACACAGATCAGATAGTAAATATCGACCCATCTAATTTTTCCCTCTTTTCTCCCTTCCCTGCACTATCTCACGACACACACAAACAAGAACCATAAGGGTTCTTGTTCTTCCATTTTCTTCAATTCCATGTATGCAAGGTTGATTTCAAGGTGATTTAATGTGTTTCCAAGGGTTTAATTCATCCAATTTCAAGGTTTATTCAAGATTCAGGAGTTAGGGTTTTATAATTAAATTGGGGATTTTTCAAGACATGATTGGGATTTGGTTCAAGCAAGTGGGTTTTGATATTTAGAAGGTCTTGAAGCAAGGTTGTGTTATTTGGGTTGTTGATTTGGTCTGAAAATTTGCAAGAAGGAGGGTTTATTTGTGTTTTGATTTCATCCTTTAATCATCTTCTAGTAAGTTTCACTATTGATTTATGATTTTCTTTGGATTTTGGTCCATGTATTTTGATGTTTGATTCTGGAAATTCATAATGTTTTGTGTTTATTAATGTGTTAATTAATCATGTATGGCATTGTTTAGAGTTTTGTGGTGAATGGATTGAGGTTTAAATGGAATTTGGATGAGTTCTTAGGTATGGAATTAGACCAGCAGGTTGTGGCTTTATTTCACGCAATGTAATATTCTGGTCTTACCAGACCCTGGGAATTTTTGAATATGGATTGCATAGATCTTAATTACATGTGGCTAATTAGATGGAATTTTACTCCTCCAGATGAGTGAGATTCGGCTGTTTTACCAAAACGCATCGAATCATACCTAGTCGTAGAAAATGGGGCATAAGTCCAGGTTTTTTTGTGCAAACCTTTTGAAAAATAATCATGTTCTCAGTAGAGGACCCTTATTAGGATCACCTCCAAGTGGTTTAACTTAAAAGGCACTCGTAGTTTTCAAAGTGTGTCGTTTCCGTAAGCCACAAAATGTGTCACTATTTAATTGGGACTGTTTTGAAATGTTGGATAGATTTGAGTGTATAGGAAAATTTTTGGCTTGGGAAGTTCTGGGAAATTCAATGGTGACCTAGGTATGAGTCTTAAGTACGTATGGCCATTTGGTTGGAGCGTCAACCAATTCGGATGGTTGAGTTATGGTCATTTTTTTAAAACGGGTCATTTTGCGCAACCTGAATTTGAAACCTTTATAAATCATAAAGTTTGTATAGTATCACCCAAATTTGAAAGCTCAAGCTTCTAGGTATTGAGTCAACTTAAATTTGGCCGCGTGTTTCGTCTTCATTGGTTATTACGGTTTTAGGGGATTATGATAAAATAGTAAAGACATTAAATTTCAGGAAAAAATGACCCTGCACTTGTAGTGGAAGGTTAATTAAGTAATTTTTCACTGGTCAGCGAGGATCACATTTTCTGGAAAATTAGTCATAATGAAACTTGTACGCGAAAACCACATGTTTATATCTATTATGGATTTTAAATGACACGCTTTCAAAGAGGGATAAAATTTCAGAATCTTGTAAATAAAAGATTTAGTTAGACGTAAAACTAAGGTGAACACTTGTAGGAAAAATTGGTTAAGACATAAACTTGAGACACGTCTTGGAAACGATATTAGTTCAGATTTGGACTTGTGATTTGAGTGATTTTGACCCATAAAAGTTAGGATGCAATGCCATACTTGTTTCGCCAAATAAAAATGTTTTATCCAATTTTCCTTTTTTTCTTTTTTCAAAAATATGTACATGATGTTTGATGAAATATCAAGCAGATTCATTTGTTAGAATCTCCAGTTCTATTGGAGTCAAACATCTCATACCAATTCGTCTGACAAGATACTGAAACCTATCTTCGGGTAAGGCTTTAGTAAACATATCAGATAATTGGTATTCAGTTATGACAAAGTACAAATTAATTATACCATTTTCAACCTCTTCCTTGATGAAATTGTAACACCCCTAAAATACTAGTTGCAACGGAATATTGAATATCCAAGGGCGTTACTTCATAGATCAATAGCACAAGATATGAGAACGACCACTAAACGTATCATTTTAAAAAGATACATTGGATTAACAAAATACTTGTTCATTACATAAGCTCATGGCTTCAAATTGTTCAACAATATAAGCAAAGATTTCGGTTTATAACAAATGTTCCTAAAATGTAATACGACCCAAATCTTTAGTATTGACTCTCTCCAAAAAGTGACCCCCAATGTATCTGGGCACCTCGTGCCTTATTGACCTGAGAAAAACATGCTTAAAACGTCAACACAAAGTTGGTGAATTCATAGGTTTATGTAAATCAATAGTAGGACCGCAAGATTTCCAAGTGTATGAGTAAGCAACATATGCAAACATCATAAAAAGTAATTACATTTTCCTAAGCTCATGACACTAAAGCTCGACATGTATGAATGTAATAAATTTCCAATATTTGCCCGTGAATGATGTTCTAACCCGCAACATCCCAAATCCGACATGGTATACGTTTGTTGCCCGGCAAACCGGTATAGTGAGCGCTACTCACCCAAACGGGGACGTCAATCCCAAATAGATCTATTTATAACACTCGTGCTTACAATCTAGTAATTGACAGTTCATGATAAAGGGCTCAATGGGTTATCGCTACTTAGGCAAAACACGTAATCATTGTATAAAGTGTACCCTTGCGTCCAATTTGTAAAACAAAGCATGTTCTCACCCCAAAGATGTAAAACATTAAAATAATTGTAAAGCATGGAACTATGAACTCACCTTAGTAGGTAGTCCTCTGTGAGTGATAAATATATCAAAGTATGGCAAATGAATCACACCGTCAAATACCTAAGTAAATACGGTCAGTCTTAGTCTACAAGTTTAGGCTAACGACTTAATGTATAAACTACAATAAATTGCTAGTTTATATATACTGTTATCACTTGTGTGGTGGTGCACATGTTTATTGTATTTGTCTTTACTTGATGGCTCTTGGGAAGGTATACGACTACACACGTTCAAGTATATGCATAAACGTTACTAATAAATATACATATTTATTAAGTCGTGTTTTAATTTGTATAATATCCGATAAATATTATAACTTGTCCGATTCGCTAAGTGTTTATTAAAATCACTTTCGTTCATAAAATACCCTTAGGTTTTCTATATTTACAAAACAGTCCCTATGTTTATGAAAATATAATATTTACATTTTAAACCCTTAAGTTTCCACATTTACACCTTTAGTACTTATACTTTCAAAACAGCCCCTTTAAGTTTTAGAAGTGACAAAACAGTCCCTAAACTTTATAAATTCAGTTTTGACAGTTTTAACCCTTAAGTTTACAATTTGACACTTTTAGCCCCTTAACTTGAAAAAAAATTACATTTTAAGCCCAATTAAGATTTGAAAAGTGGTAAAAGGTTTCATTGGGCTCCAATAAGCTACATAAGCTGTGGTAGCTTATAAATAAGCTCGGATGAGCTTATTTTAGCTTATTGGGGCTTTTGGGTCCGTTAAGGTTCATTAAGCAAATTAAAGGTCCAATAAGGATTTTAAAAGCACATAAGCTCTCATTAAGCTCATTGAAGCTTAATGAAACTGTTAATGCTAAAAAATAAGCTCGGGTGAACTTATTTGAGCTTATTGGGCTCGTTAGCCCAATAACTTTAACCCAAAGGGTTTCAAAGGGTCCATTAAAGTTTTATAACATGATCCAACTTATTTTCTAGTCTTAATAAGCACTTTTAAGCTGTTTTTATTGTTCAGCTTATTTATAAGCCAATGAGCTTCGTTAATGGGCTTTTGGGCCCATTAAGAGCTCGTTAAGGTTTATACATGTTCAAACTAGTAAAATTTAGGTCCATTAGCTTTTCTAGGTTTATAATAAACTCATTAAGCTGCATAAGCTTACAAATAAGCTGTTCAAGCTTATTCATGGCTTATGGCCTATTTTGGACACGATAATGGGCTTCCAAGCCCATTAAGGGTCCAAATTGGCTCGTTAGGACTACTAGCACCAAAACAAGTTTGTTTAGCTTACATATGAGTCGAGTTCATCACATGCAATTGTCCTATTAGTTAGTATACTCTTCCTAAGCCATGCCATTATGTTTTTCATGAAAAGTTTACGTGTGGTTTTCGTGTATTTCGTACATATGAGTTAGTGATCATATAGGTCTACCTTTCTTGTATTTAAATGAAAACGTTTAATGCCTTAGTTTATTTTAAAATCACGTTTTACATCTCTTAGCACCCCACAAGTGATAATATATGTGTATATGTGTATAACATGCATGCTTTGCATTTAGCATGCATAAGCTCACGTTAGTTTATTATCTACCAACTAACGTGACCAAATCGATTAGAAATCAAAGAAACAATTATGATACAAATAAGTATAAGCTTAGTACGTAACTTACAATAGTCCTAGTGATCGGTTTCGAGTTGGACATGTAGAAGTAAGTAGAAACAACCCGAATGGAATGACAACCCAAATTTCGTGCTTAACCTTGCTCCTAAAACCTATGCCTAACTGAATGCTCCTTATATGTTTGCTAGTGGACCTTAGGGCTGCGTTAGGGCTTCGTTTTAAGTAGTGGTGTCGAATTAATGTTTGAGTTGGGTCAGCTGTGATGAATTCAAAACCAAAGGAGAAAGCAAAGGTGGTTTTGCTTTGAGAGAGTGTTTGAGAGTTGTAAGAGAATGTCAAGTGTCTAGTAGGAGTGGTTTATATAGGCTTAAGAATTTAGTTGGCTCACTTAGTCCTTGTCTAAGCCAAACCGTGCCCTATTAGTGGGTTTTTTATGGTTTCTAGTTAGTTCAAATGGTTTTACTAATACATCTAAGTACACCTCTTAATTACATGATCATGGTACAAGATTTCTTAGGATTTGGAAATCTTATGGTTTGTGTGGGTGATTGTTTGGCCGCGGGTATCAAAGGGAAAAAGAGGGATCCCCAGTGGTTAATATCCTTTGTGTATTAAGCTAAGTGGAGACATTAAGGACACTCTTTTATTAATTCTAGGTTGTACATGTACTTAGGAATATTTCTAGTTGTGTATGTATGTGAGACGTGCAACTTATGGGTTTTTGGCTTACCTATTTTTGGCCAAGTGACATATTAATACAAGAAATTATTAATCTTTGTGTTTAATGATTGAAAGTGGTTATTGGTTTGAGTCTAGGTATTTTCGGAGTGTGTCTGAACGTATTTTATTGTAAGACGTAAGCCTTTCACGCGGCCAATAAAAATAAAACGCGTAATGTCAATAATTATCTTCCTAATAATTACATAACACTTGCTTGACGTAACCCTTAATTTATTTGGTAACCGTTTACGTTGACTGATTATTTCTAGTCTACGTGATTTAGGTTAAAAGTTAAATTAAAAGTAAACGTGTATCGGACTAAAGTAAATAGTGAAGAATAATGGGAGTCGTAAAATGACCTGAAATTGAGAAATGTTACACCTGTCGTATATGTTACACCATAATGTTGAGTCAGACACATCATCTCTAGTATATTTGAATGTTGCGGCATAATCTTGGAGACACTTTTTGTCGTAAAGGGTGTGATGACTCAATTCTTCATTGGAGTATGTTACGGTGTAAGCCTTCGGGGATGTTACGTCGTAAAATGCCTTGGGCTCTTCACTTTGGTGCATTTCTTATCCAAATCCATTGTATTTTGCTAAAATGCTCACTTGGTCCCTGAAAACTAATAATAAACAATTAAGTATCATTTTCATACATTAATAACATATTTGTAAGCATTTTTTAGGGAATTTGATATTAAAATGTATTAACTAGCTGATGTTTTAAAATATCCCCCCACTTGACTTCTACTTTCCCTCAAGTAGAACCGTTTAGAATAATTAATAAAAAGATTTCCCTAATTTGACTTGAAGAAATGAATTTATAAGCTACTTATGCTAGAAAACATCAGAGCCGAACACCTCACGAAAAGGGGATAAAAAACACTCAACTCTTATTACTAATCTAAGTGTTCAATTTTTGGGTGATCACCCAATTGCACAGTCATAGTATGTATTCTATCATACACTTGGAAAGTACACAAGTCTCCACCAACTAGAATTAGGGTCTAAACAGTCTCCAAGGCAACATGGGTGATATCTGGTTTATTGGGTGATATAAAGGTAAGGATAAACATGGGATACACTTAAAATGGTTGTTATGATAAAAACATAAAACAAACAGTCTAAAGTAAACTAAGCTTGTCATAACTAGCTACTGTCCATCCAAGGTCCAAAATTTTGAGTAAGAAAACCTGATCTTCAATAATGGGCTATTAGCTCCATTCTTTGTTAAAATGTCTTGGTGCAATAATAGGCTACTAGCTCCATATATATATATATATATATATATATATATATATATATATATATATATATATTTATTTTGCACCATTCTTTACATTTTTTTAGCACATGGGTGCCTTTTTGTTGCACCCTATTTTCTTCATTTTCTTTATGATAAATATGCAAATGATACAGGAGTTTATATCTTTAAATATTGCCCCTGCAACATCCGATATTATATGCACATCCCCCCACTTGAGATAAACAATGTCAAAAGTGGTGATACAGGGGGGTCTTTATAGATCATAAATGATTGGTCTTCCATAATGATCGGAAAAGTTTAAAATATTGACCTAAAATTTACGGGGTGTGACATCCTTTCCCCATTAAAAGATATTTGTCCTCAAAGCTCAGGACGTAGCTTGAGATGCGGATTTTGGGTTAGCGAAAAGATAAGGGTACTTTTTCTGCATTTGGTCTTCGCGCTCCTAAGTATACTCGATACCTCTTCTTGAATTACAACAGACCTTCACGATTGGAATGCGAATTTGCTTTAAACGTTTAACCTCGTGGTCCATAATTTCAACCGGTTCTTCAATGAAATTAAGCTTGTCGTCGACGTGGATTTCGTCCAACGGAATAGCAAGCGGTTCGTCGGATATGTACTTCTTAAGGTTTGAGACGTGAAAAGTACTATAAACACGGCTCAGTTTCTCGGGTAACTCAAGTCGATATGCAACCGTTCTAACTTTGGCGAGAATCTTAAAAGGTCCAATATAATGAGGGTTCAGCTTTCCCCGTTTGCCGAAACGTATCACTCCTTTCCAGGGCGATACTTTTAACATAACTTTATCCCAAACTTGAAACTCCAATGGCTTACATCTCTTATCAGCGTAGCTCCTTTGTCGATCATGTGAAGCTTGTAGACGATGCTCGATTTGGATGATCTTCTTTGTTGTTTCACGAACAATTTCTGGGCCAGTAAGCTGAGCGTCTCCCACCTCAGCCCAACAGATAGGTGAACGACACTTGCGACCATACAACGCCTCAAAAGGTGCAGCTTTAATACTCGTATGATAGCTGTTGTTGTAGGAGAACTCTATCAATGGTAGATGTCTGTCCCATCCCTTTCCGAAGTCCATCACACACGCTCGTAGCATGTCTTCTAACGTTTGGATGGTCCTCTCACTTTGACCATCTGTTTGTGGGTGGTAAGCCGTACTCATATCCAATTGAGTACCTAGGGCTTCGTTTAACGATTTCCAGAAATGAGACGTAAACTTACTGTCTCGATCAGAAATAATCATCAAAACTGGTTATACTGTTTCCACTGTCCCTCGAGACTAACATCTTATCAATATGTCTCTCAACTTCTCCTTTGTTCGGTTCCTTTATTGTAAGAAATGTGCAGATTTGTGATCGTCTACAATTACCTAATTTGTAATCTTGGCCAGACATCGTCCTTAGGTAACTTAGTAAACAAAATCCATAGTAATATTGTTCTTCCATTTCCATTATTGGGATTATGGGGTGAACCGACAAACCAAGATGTTTTTGGTATCTGCTTTAACCTTTGCACTAAGTCATGCATTACTGACATATGGTGGCATTTCTACTTTCATGTGGGCAACCAGAAAGGCTTCTTAAATCTTGATACATCTTGATCCGATCCAGGGTGGATCGAATACTTTGACTTATGATAATATGGACCGTGCATAAATCAAAGCTCTCAAGCACCAAAACAGAAACAGGGTTCCAACTTTTATTCTTCAAACACAATGTTTCGTCTGCACGTGGCTCCAGATTCTTAATCATGCCACATAAATCTTTTGTTCCATAATTCTCTTCATTTCTTGCCTCAACATGAGCATTCAAGATTTGCACATGGAGGTTTAAACCAATTGTCATAACCAAGGCTCGAACTCGTAGTGGTTTAGGTTTAGGTCTACTCTTTCGACTCAACGCATCAGCCACCACATTTGCCTTCCCCGGGTGGTAGCGTAACTCGCAGTCATAGTCACTTAACAGTTCTAACCACCTACGTTGTCTCATATTCAACTCCTTCTGATCAAGAATATGTTGCAAACTCTTATGATCAGTGTACACAACGCACTTCGTGCCGTAAAGGTAATGTCTCCACATCTTGAGAGCGAACACCACAGCTCCCAATTCCAAATCATGTGTCGTGTAGTTCTTCTCATGGATTTTGAGTTGGCGGGATGCATAAGCTATGACTTTCTCCTTCTGCATCAACACTGCGCCTAATCCCTTGTGAGAAGCATCACAATATACTACGAAGTTTTCACTTCCTTCGGGCAATGCCAAAATCGGTGCACTACACAACTTTTGCTTCAATGTCTGGAAAGCAGTTTCCTCCTTTTCACCCCAATTGAACTTTACACTTTTCTGAGTCAGCTTCGTCATAGGCTTGGCAATCTTGGAGAAACCTTCGATAAATCGTCGGTAGTAACCGGCAAGACCTAGAAATTGGCGAATTTCTGTTAGAGTCTTGGGTGATTCCCAATCCTTGATTGACTCAATCTTTGCAGGATCAACGTGAATGCCTTCACTATCAATCACGTGTCCAAGAAATTGTACCTTCGACAGCCAAAAGTCGCACTTCGAGAACTTGGCGTACAATTCTTCCTTTTTGAGCAACTCTAAAATTAGTCTAAGATGTGCATCATGTTCTTCCTTGGTCTTCGAGTAGATCAAGATGTCATCGATGAACATGATCACAAATTTATCTAAGTATGGTCTGCATACCCGGTTTATCAAGTCATGAATACTCCGGCGCGTTATGAACAAAACCGAAAGGCATCACTTGGAACTCGTTAGTGACCATAGCGGGGCCTAAACGCCTTCTTTGGGATATCCTCGTCACGACTCTTGAGTGGTGATAACCAGACCTCATGTCGTTCTTCGAGTACACACTTGATCCTTGACAAATGATCAAAAAGTCTTTTCGATTCTCGGGAACGTGGGTTATCGATTCTTTACAGTAAGCTCTGTTAGTTTACGGGTAGTCGATACAACATTCCGAAAAGAGCACGTCTTTCTTTTATGTAACAAACAAAACCAGAGCTCCCCAGGTGTGAAGGTAATTGGTTTATAAATCATTGTCAGAAGAAAGTTCTTGTAGTTGAGTAGACAGTTCTTCCATTTCCGAAGGTGCTAATCTATACGGGGCTCGAGCTACAGGTGCAACACCTGGGACTAAATCGATTTGGAATTCAACTTTTCGTATCGGTGGTAATCCAGGTAAGTCTTCAAGAAAGACTTCCGGAAAGTCCCGTACAATTGGCACGTCTTCGAGTCGCTCCTTACATCTCGAATTGTATTTGTTTTCATTACACCAGTACCATGCGCCAGAAATAGTTGACAACCTTTCTCCGTATACTTCTAGGCCTTTTCACATGATATAATGCTCAACGTTGATTTCTTCTCCTTGAACGATCAGAATTTCATTTCCGTAAGGAATACGCACTATCTTCTCGTCATATGAACATTCACTGCTGATCTTGCTACCAAATCCATGCTCAGTGATAACGTTGAAAATCTTAACCAAATATATGGCGCATCAGGTCGATCATTTAATGGATGTCCTTACAATCCTAATTACAAGCCTCTAAGCACAGTGTTGGTTTTAGAAGTTCTTTTTTTTAGCTAGGCTCGACAGCGTAACAAACGTACTAGGCATAGGTGTGATAATATAGAAATGCACTAAAAGTATTTGATACGATACTTCAATCGGCACTGTATCAATTAACATTAAGCTGTTGATTCTTTATGATTGAACGTACCGTGTCAGTGTAGAAAACCTGGGTTTGCGTCACCTCCTCTTAGGACATATGCTTTGCCTCTTGCATCAGGAACTCTTGCTTTATTCCCACGGTTTTGGTTCTTGACTCTTGCATCAGGAACTCTTGCTTTGTTCCCATGGTAATGTCCTTGTGCTCCAAACTCAAAACACGTAATAACCCTCTGATTCAGCCTTAGAGTTCCTGGAGTAGTTGTGGCAATTACAGGCCATGTATCTTCTTTTTATCGTGCCACAATCTTTCTTACAGTTGTTACACTTAATAGTACACTGTCCTTCGTGGTGTAGCTTACACTTATTGCAGAAAGGACATGTTCCTTCATAACCATTCTTCTTGTAACACCCTCAAATTTGAGTATGCAGCGGAATGTTGAATATCCGAGGGCGTTACAAATTTATGATTCATAGAAAGATCTGGATGAACGAAAATGTCTACTAAAACGCTGTCGTTTGAAAAAGATACTTTGATTAACAAAATGACTTAGTTGTGTTACATAGCCCGTGGCTTCAAATTGTTAAACAATTTAAATAAATGATTTCGGTTTATAACAAATTGTCCACAACAATGTAATAAGCCCCACTAAATCTTAAATGTTGAACTCTTCAATTATTGAACTTCCAAGTATCATCGCACCTTGTGCCTTATTGACCTGAAAAAACATGCTTAAAAACGTCAACATAAAGTTGGGAATTCATAGGTTTATGTAATTCAAGTGTTAGGACTGCTAGATTTCCTAGTGTATGATTAAGCCCAACAAATGCAAACAAACATAAAAAGTAAGTTTCATTTTCACATGTCATGACACCGAGGAATCAGACGTATTTTGAATGCAAATTATATTTTGCCAACAAGTGTCCGTGAATGATGTGGTTAACCCTGCACATCCCAAAATTCGACTTGGTATGCGTTCGTTCCGGTGATAGCTAGTCACTCCGTAAGGGATGTCAATTCCCTATAGATCTATCATAACTTTAGCGCCCACATAATGCAATTCCCAAAATCATTCTATGCAAATTAAAAGTTCATGATGTTGGACCATAATGGGTGTATTAGTTACTTAGGCAACCGTTACCATCGTTTAAATAGCTACAACTTGTGGAAATTTGTAAAACAAAGACATGCTTCTCACCCAAGGATGTAAATCATTTAAAATAACAGGGAAAACATGGGGCTATGAGACTCACCTTAGCAAGTAGTCCTATTGAGTGGATGATAGATATAGTATCCAAGTCAAATCACACGGTTCAAATACCTAAGTAATCTAAGGCCAGTATTTAGTCTACATTTTAGGCTATAAGAATCATTGTATTACTACAATGAATAGCTAGTTTATATATATACTGTTATCACTTGTGTGGTGGTGGACATGATTATTGTATTTGTAATTTCGATGGCTCTTGGGAATCGTATAAGCGTTGTTAATAAATATTCTTATTTATTAAGTCGTGGTTAAAACCGAATAACATCCGAATATATTATAATTCGTTGGAATCGTTAAGTGTTTATAAAATTTACTTTTGTTTACAAAATACCCTTAAGTTTCTTATAATTACAAAACAGTCCCTCTTGTCTATAAAAAGGTAACATTTACACTTTAGACCCTTAAGTTTTCACTTGTACACATTTGGTCCTCCAACTTTACAGGGTACACTTTAGGTCCCTATAGTTTCCAATAGTCCCTAAAGTTCCAGAATTGGCAAAACCAGTCCCTATACTTTTGAAATCAACCTTTGACAGTTTTGACCCTATAGTTTACAAATTTGCACCTTTAGTCCCTTAACTTCTAAAAATCGCATTTTTAGCCCGATTAAGTTCTAACAAGTGGCATTTGGTTTTATTAAGCTCTAATAAGCAAAGCCAACTGTTTTGGCTTATAAATAAGCTCGGATAAGCTTATTTAAGCTTATTGGGCTAATTGGGTCCGTTAAGGCCCATCAAGCTATTTAATGGTCCAATTAAGATTTTAAAGGTACAAGAGCATTTGTTAAGCTTATTTAAGCTACACAAGTTAGTTTGGCTTATTAATAAGCTCGAATGAGCTTATTTTAAGTTTATTGGGCTCGTTGGCCCAACAACCTTTACCGAAAGTTTGCATTAAGGCTTTCTTATGTGGTCTAAGTTATATTCTTATCTCAATAAGCTTATTTAGGTCTGTTTTACATTTGGCTTATTCCATAAGCAAAATAAGCCGCGTTATTGGGCCGTTTGGGCTCGATACAAGCCCGATAATGGTTCTAGGGGTTTGGGCTTATTTCCTTTTGGTCCATTAGCTTGCCTAGGCTTATCACAAGGCTTATAAGCTGTCTAAGCTCACAACTAAGCTGTCTTAGCTTATTTGCGGCTTATGGCCCTTGTGGGCTTACGGTAATGGGCCAACGAGCCAATTTAAGGATCCGCTTGGTTTTTAAAGATACCTAGGGTCTATATAAGCCCTAATAAGCACATTAGGCCTTTTAATAAGCACATAGAGCTTATGGCCAATCTGTGGACCCCATGGTATGGTCTGTTGGGCCGGCTATGCCTAATAGTGGGCTGCCACACCTGATATACCCCTTATGCGACCCATTAGGTTCACTAGTTGGTTTCTAGGGTTTTAAATCTTTAGAAAAGCACTCGAATTTCATAATAAGCCACAACCATAAGCCAAGCTTACTCCTTTGTGGGCTTCATGGCCCAACAATGGACGTATACGTCCACTGTGGGTCTAAATGTTTCAGGTTTGTGACGTTAAATCATAAGCCGAACATCTTGAGCTTATTTGTTCGACCTACGGTTCGTGTTTAACACATGCAAGTGTCTAATAAGGTAGTACACACTTCCCCAAGCCTCGTCATTAAGACTTTCACGTTAGTTTACGTATAGGTTTTCGTGAAATTTGTTTGTAAAGGTTTTTGTTCACGTTGGTGTTCACGTTTGCATCTAAATGAATACGTTTGATACCCTAGTTCATTTTTAAGTCATATTTCACATGTTTTAACATATTCATCACCACACAAGCCCTATACAAGTATTTATACGTACATCGTCACGCATGGTTTCACGTTAGTGCATTATTTACGTGACACAATGTCTAGCGACGAAGAAACAATTAAAATACGAGTTGTATACATTTAAATGTGA
>BQNB010099479.1:0-15006 GCA_026074375.1 Tanacetum coccineum | reverse complement strand
TTTGATGAGGTGTCATTTTATACACTATTTTGGGGTCATTTAACCTCCTAAATCATGCAAATATGCCCAGATTATGTGCTTAATCGTTTGTTTTTAGGTTTTCAACACTTGGATAGAATTTGGAGGAAATACACGTGACTTGGGCTCATTTGGAGAAGAAACGGACAAGATTATGGACCTACACCAAATCTCTTGAAGAATCATGCTCACAGAGTGTGGAGACGGCGTCACAAGCATAAAGCGACGCCGTCGTGATCTATCTAGTGACGGCGTCAGAAAATTGACGACGGCATCAGGACGTAACCGACTTAAATCAGACCTAGAAGATTCTACTCTATGACGGCGTTGCGACTATAACTGGACGTCGACGCGACGATTTCTCTATATATACAAAACCGAATTTAGGGTTTTAAGTGTGTAACTTTGTATAACTTTTGAGGACCCGAACGCTAAGTATTTTGTTAGCTTTTAGGCCGTCTTTAAGGCTTAAAAACCCTATTATAACTGACCTTAACCCATGTTTTAATCAAGTAAGATTGTTTATCTTTAATCATTCAATATGTCTATGTGTTGTTTGATTGATCTATGTTCTTGCTTTCTTTATAACATGTTAGGCTAAACCCGCCCTTGTATTTACTTATGATTGCATGAAAGTTGGATTGTAGATCCTTTTACTATTGCTTCTTGTGATGAATGTGCGCGTTAGGCTTTAGAAAACTAGCCATAAGATATTAAATTGGCATAGACGTCTAGGGAAACGCGAGAAGTGTAGAAAGGATACCATCTGGTAACAGTCTTCATACTACCTTACCCCCAATATGGTTGATCCCTCTTAAGATATTTCAATTGCATTTAATATACTCTTAGGGGCCTTGTAATAGTCTTCATACTACCTTACTTGTGCGTTGCCTTAACGGAATATTAAATAGACGGCGGGTTCGTGTAATTCGTTCATGACTTAGGAAATACTTACACAGATCATCACGAGTGTGACAAGGCAACAAGATTAGGAGAAGCAATCTAATGAGTAATGCATGATTAAGTAAATACACTATCTTATCATAAAGTTATCACCAGTAGTATAGATTATATTTAGTTTAATTAATTAGTTAATCAACCAACCTCTCAAACCCATGATTTTACCTGCTTTCTATAAAATATAAAAATACAAAAATAATCTCCTTTCAATCCCGTAGATCTCGGCTAAGCCCTGTTCGAGCCTTCCCAACCTATTCCCCTAGAGAACGATAACAACCCCCGAGTCTTGCCTATACTACGCTACAACAATTAGGTACACTGCCTAGGGAGTTGTAAAACTTCATGTAGAAGTCTTTACGACAACCGCACACATCAATGCTAAATGCATAATTTAGCAACGCTTTCTAATTGTTGCTAATGGCATTTTTTCTAGTAGTGTATATCATTGTTGTATCAAACCACCATAAACCTTGTAGAGTGATTGGTTAGAATTTTAGTCCTCAAAATACATAATGTGACAGGATTGGTTGTACCCAAGAAAGAACTCGACATCTAGCTTAGTGTCAGAAATTTTGTATAAGAGATGTGTAAGGTTTTCTCCACCGGATAAGGGAGCTTGTTGACTAGTAAAAGGATACTCTCAGGTCAGATACTCGGGGAGTAGAGTAGGGTAAGGAAAGGAAGTCCTTGTTTGTCGAACCACTATAAATTCCCGTGTCGTGGTTTGATCTTTTTATATTTTACTTTATATCTTGCATATATTTGTTATTCACTTGTCAATAAAATAATTGTCGATTTTATATTAAAGTTTTCAAAAGAAACAAGTTAAAAACGGTAAAACTATTCAACCCACCCTTTCTAGTTTTCCACAATTGGCATCAAGAGCTACGTTACTAAATATTTTTAAAATATATTGTATTTTAAAACTTGAATCGATCCATGGATTTTAAAAACTACAAAGAAGGGCAATCTATGCAAAAACTACTACTCTTTGAAACAGACAAATTTATCTTTTGGAAAAAATCATTTTGAAACTTATTTGAAATCGAAAGATATAGATCTTTCGTATATAATTGTTGAGGGTGACTTTGGACCAATGAATAGGGATGTTACTAGTGGTCGGGATGAGGTTGTTCCACATAATTGTGAAAATGACGAGAAAAATAAAATAATTGCCAAAAATCATGAGGGTAAAATGATGCTTTATTATGCTTTACCTAAGAACGAATATGAAAGAATTTTTATGTGTAAAATCACAAAAGAAATTTGGGAATTATTGATCATCACTCATCAAGAGAACTCACAAGTCAAGGATAACAAAATTGCTATCTTTGAAGATGAGACAATTGATAGTGGATTTGCTCATTTCAATATCATTATTACTTCTCTTAAAGCACTTGATGAATCCTTTGGTTCCAAGAACTTTGTTAGAAAATTACTTAGGGCACGTCATCCAAAATGGAGAGCTAAAGTAAAGTCCATTGAAGAATAAAATGACTTATCAAGTATGTCACTTGACGAAGTAATCGAGAACCTCAAAGTTTACAAAATGATAATGAAGAAAGATTCGGAGATCATCAAAGGAAAAAGATACAAGCTCCAATCTATTGCTCTAAAAGCTAAAATGAAGTCAAGTGATGACGAGGAATCTAGCTCTAATAGTGAGGATAAGGATTATTGATTCGTAGTAAACCAACACACGTAATAATAAAATATACAATATGATGGAAAATTACCAAATTACCCTTGAGGACAAAGGTAAAAGGAAAATCTTTAAAATATATATAATATAATACGTATATTAACCAGGAAGTATGATTCCCGGGTCGTTATCCCCCAACGATTTATGAAATTGAAACCATGTTTGATGTTCGGACAATGATTTGAATTGAAGACAAAGATTGATTTGATTATCTATAACTACTAATTAAAAACAACAATTAAAGAAAAACAAACAAAAGCAATTAATGCACAAAAACAATTAACGGGAACAAATAAAACGCAACAAATAAGCAACTAAGGCAAGATCAACTCCTATGGGTGCAATTAAAATTTCTAAACCTAAATTAAGACAAAATAAAATTTTAAGAAAAAGAAAATTATTTTTTTGGTTATTTTTGAATTAATTATGAATTAAAAATAATCTATTTAAATCCTAGAAAATAGCAAATTAAATCCTAAAAATTCTTAAAAATGATTTTTAAACTTAGAAAAGTCTAAAATATTATAAAAACTCAGAAAACTATTTTTAACCTAACTTTTTTAATAAAAATCTATTTTTAAAACTAAATTTTAAACGCTTAAAAATGAAATTTAAATCTAAAAAAGGTTAAAATGATTTTTAATTATGTAACCTAAAAAGTAATTATTTAAATCTAAAACTATTTTTTTGATTTTTTAAAAAATTATTTTTTCTTCTATTTTTAATTGATTTTCGAAAATATTTAACTAAGAAAAAATGATTAAAAATTAAACAAATTATGGAAAAATTACCAAAAATTTCTAGAAATGTCTGAAAAATCTTATTAGGAACAAAGAAAAATAACAGCAAGCTAACAGCTAAACAAATAAGCCCTAAATAAGCTCGGATAAGCTACGAATTAAAAAGGAAAAGGAAAATGATAAAGGTGATAAAGGTTATTGTGTACAAAGCTCAACGTATGAGCTATTGTAGCATGATGGTAAAGGAAATGGGTGTGTGTGCAGGAGATCGTGGGTTCGAGTCCCGCCCTCAACTCTTTTTGTCATTTTTTTATTTTTGAAAACTTAAAGAAGAAGAGTTGTAAATAAGCTGATAACAAACACTTTTAATAAAAACACTTATTCATGAAAAGCTGACACAGTTGGTGTCAACATATGTAATTAGGTTCAGCAGCAGGTCTGGTCTTTGTATATATGGTCAGCCTAGCGCATATTTGGGACCTTTTGTTTGCTGTCATTTAATTTGACAACCTGATCATTTTCTTGTTTTAATAAAGATTGGGTGTTTCAATAATAACTATAGAATGGGTAGATGAATAAGCACTTGTAATGAATGCTATTGTGCCTATATAAGGGGGCCAAGTATACCATTGTATGGACATCAAAAAGAAAAAGATAATAAACAATAACGTTTGCCATTTGTGAGTTGAATGTTTTGTTCCTCCAAGTGTGTTTAATTGTTGTGTTTGCTAACTCCTTGTGCTCATCTCTGTTAACCGGCGTCATTTTGGTACCAGAGCCCAGGTTGAGAATGGTTGGCCGACGCCGTACCCGTAACGTCAACCAGTTGCATCAAGAACCTGACCCGCGAGACATTGAGGTGAATGAGTTGAGACAGCTTGTGCAACAACTCCAGTTGCGTCTCGAGCGCGTGGAGGCGCCTAGGCAAAACCACAATGAGCCAGAAAATGAAGATTCTGAAGATGAAGAATTTAACCCCTTCCATGTTAATGGTAACTCAGAATCTAGTGATGAAGAAGCTCATTATCGACATAATGATCGAAGAAACAATCGTTCCCAACGTGGTGCTAACATGAGGGTAGATATTCCGGTATTTGAAGGAAGAATCCAACCCGACGAGTTCATTGACTGGATTCACACAGTCGAACGTGTATTTGACTATCAAGAAGTCCGTGAAGATTTGAAGGTCAAAATTGTTGCCATTAAGCTTAAGAAACATGCTTCTGTTTGGTGGGAACAATTAAAGCTAAGGAGAGCTCACGAGAACAAACCAAGAATTAGGACATGGGAGAAAATGAAACGTGAGTTACGAAAAAAGTTTTTACCTGATGGGTATTTACAGGAAGCATTTCTCCAGTTACATGATTTTGCACAACGTGATCTATCTGGGCAGGTTTACACCGAGGTAGTTGTCATGTAATGTTAAAGTGCGGTATAGCAGAACCCGAGGAGCAAACTATTGCAAGGTATCTTCGTGGGTTACGAAAAGAGATTTATGATGTGGTTATTCTACAGCCCTTTATATCTTATAATGATGTTTATAAACTTGCCACAAAAGTCGAGAAACAGGTCAAGGAGAAAGAGGGTCGAAAATCCGCAGCTCATGGTATTAGTCGAGGTCCAAATCAAGGTTATGCAACTAATAGGGCCAGTGGTACAGAAAGTACAAAACCGGATGCAACAAAAGCCTTGTACACCCTGCAACCCTATGATGCAGGGGCTGGTACGTCTCGTACTAGGCAAAAGTCGGTGCAATGTTTCAAGTGCAAGGGTCCGGACAATAATTTAATGTTTTGTCCTATCCAATGAGGTTTTTACCCTTTGAAGAACAGAATAAGATGAAGAATTTCAAGTGTTTGATTCGCCTCCGGTATTTGACGAGCCATTGGAATAGGAAGATGTAATATACAGAGATACAGGAGAACTATTGGTGATTCGAAGAGCATTAGCTGCTGATTCAAACAGATGTGGTGTGATGGCTTCGCACAACTTTTTTCATTACGCGGTGCCACATCTCATGGGAAGGTTTAGTGCGTTATTATTGTAGCGGAGTTGTGAAACAATGGTTAAAAAGTTATCTCTTAAAACACCCAAAAAAACACCCCCGTCCGTACAAGCTCTCGTGGCTGCAAAAGGGAAAATCTGTTCACGTAGATCAACGATGTCTGGTACACTTTTCTATTGGAGACAAGTATCGGGATAAAGTGTGGTGTGATGTAGTTCCAATGGACGCATGTCACTTATTATTAGGGAGACCATGGCAGTTCGATAGACGGACGATACATGACGGGATGAGAAACACCTATTCTTTCGACAAGGATGGAGGTAAAATTGTTTTGGGTCCTTCAAAACCTCTTATTTCACCACGAACCACTGAAGTAGAAGGTAATTACTTTATGTCCAAATGTGAATTCAGTAAAGCTTTTGAAATATCAAAAGTAGCTTATGCTTTGGTGATAAAAGAAGTAAGAAATGATGACCCACCACCACCACCTGATATATTGATCCCGTTATTAAAGAGGTTTCAAAGTGTTTTTCCAGAAGAGATTCCAGCAGGTCTTCCACCCATGAGGACCATTCAACATTGTTTGGACCTCGTTCCCGGTGCGACTTTGCCAAACAAACCGGCATATCGGATGAACCCAACCGAAAATGCCGAACTTCAACGACAAGTGGATGAGCTTTTAAGGAAAGGCATGGTACGTGAGAGCATGAGTCCATGTGCCGTCCCGGTCCTCCTTGTTCCAAAGAAAGATGGATCATTTTGTATGTGCGTGGATAGTAGAGCGGTCAACAAAATCACTATAAAGTATCGGTTCCCCATTCCACGTTTGGATGATATGCTCGACCAACTTCATGGTGCTAGCGTTTTCTCAAAAATTGATCTTCGTAGTGGTTACCACCAAATTCGAATGAGACCTGGTGACGAGTGGAAAACGGCATTCAAAACACGAGATGGGTTGTACGAATGGTTGGTGATGCCATTTGGGTTCTCTAACTATGATCCCTAGTACATTTATTGGACTTATGAAACCTTGTTTTTAAGCCTTTTATTGGCAGGTTTGTCGTGGTCTATTTTGATGATATACTCGTGTTTAGCAAGGGACAAACTGAGCACTTGGAGCACCTAGCAAAAATCTTTGAAGTTCTGGCCCAACAACAACTTTATGTCAACTTGAAAAAGTGTGAGTTCATGACTCACAGCTTGGTGTTTCTCGGGTACGTCATTTCAAAAGATGGAATTCATGTCGATTCAACCAAAGTAGATGCAATTGTGTCTTGGCCAACTCCAGCCTCCATTCACGAAATTCGTAGCTTTCACTGGTTGGCTTCATTTTATCGTAGATTCATACGAAATGTTAGTACTTTGTGTAACATAGTTCTGTGTGTTTGAAAGGCGTAATTTTCTAATGGACAAATGTGGCTCAAGCGAGTTTTGAATTAAACAAGGCTAAATTGATTGAGCCTCCCGTTCTAGCTTTGCCTAATTTTGAGAATGTTTTTGAGTTAGATTGTGATGCATCAGGTGTGGGCATAGGTGCCGTTTTAAGCCAAGATAACCGCCCTATCGCTTTCTTCAGCGATAAATTATTCGAAGCTAGACAAAAGTATACAACTTACGAGAAGGAGTTTTATGCTATTGTGCGAGCTCTTAAACATTGGAGGCACTATCTCATCTCAAAAGAGTTCATTCTACATTCTGATCATGAGGCATTGACATACATAAATGGTTAACACAAGCTTAAACCAAGGCATGCTCGTTGGGTGGAATTTTTGCAAGCTTATACTTTTCACATCAAGCATAAAAGTGGTGTTACAAATCGAGTGGCTGATGCATTGAGTCGTAGACGTTCCTTACTGTCCACAATGCAAGTTAGTGTCCTTGGTTTTAAAAAGATAAAAGAGTTGTACCAAGAAGATGGTTTCTTTAGTAAAGTGATTAATTAATGCACCAACGGACCATATAAAGAATTCATTTTTCAAGAAGGTTTTCTTTTCCGTGGAAACCGTTTGTGCATTCCAGAATGCTCGCTTCGGTTTATGATAATAAAGGAAACTCATGAGGGTGGGCTTGGTGGACATTTTGGGAGAGATAAAACCGTTGCTTTGCTCAAGGATCGTTTCTTTTGGCCAAAAATGATGAAGGATGTTAATCATTATATCTTAAGGTGTCGAATATGTCATCTTGCAAAGTCAACTTCTCATAACACGGGACTTTATACTCCGCTGCCCGTACCTAGTGCACCTTGGGAAGATGTGAGCATGGACTTTGTAATGGGGCTGCCACAGACTCAACGGAAAAAGGACTCGATAATGGTTGTTGTTGATCGATTTTCAAAAATGGCACACTTTGTGCCATGTTCCAAGACAATGGATGCTACAAATATTGCTGATCTATATTTCAAGGAGGTTGTTAAGTTACATGGAATCCCGAAGACGATTACAAGTGACCGAGACCCAAAGTTTGTGGGACATTTTTGGCGAACCCTTTGGCGAAAGCTAGGTACAAAACTGCAATTCAGTTCAGCCTATCACCCACAAACGGATGGGCAAACCGAGACGGTGAATCGTAGCTTAGGGAATTTATTAAGGTGCCTTGTGGGTGACAATATACGACAATGGGATCTTGTTCTACCACAAGCAGAGTTCGCTTACAACCGATCTTGTAGCCAAACTACCGGTAAAAGTCCATTTGAGGTTGTGTATGGGTGCAATCCTTTAAGTCCTTTAGACCTTGTACCTCTACCCATAAACTCAACTTATAGTGGTGATGGAGATGAACGTGCGAGAGCTGTCAAAGAGCTACATGAAAAGGTAAAATTGAAAATTGAAAAGCAAAATCAGAGGTATGCCAAGCAGGCTAACAAGCACAGAAAGGCGGCAATTTTCAAAGAAGGTGACTTGGTTTGGGTCCACATGAGTAAGGAGCGTTTTCCACCTGGCCGACATGCTAAACTCCAACAGCGAGGTGATGGTCCGTTTAAAATAGTACAATGCATGGGGAACAATGCTTATAAGGTTGAGTTGCCTGGTCATCACAGAGTCTCTGCTACTTTTAATGTCAAGGATCTTTCTCCGTATCATGGCGAAAATGAGGTGAACTCGAGGGCGAGTTCTTTTCAACCAGGGGAGAATGACACAGTTGGTGTCAACATATTCAGCAGCAGGTCTGGTCTTTGGTAGAATTTGGTCAGACAAGAGCATCTTTTGGGACCTTTTTGTTTGCTGTCATTTAATTTGACAACCTGATCATTTTCTTGTTTTAATAAAGATTGGGTGTTTCAATAATAACTATAGAATGGGTAGATGAATAAGCACTTGTAATGAATGCTATTGTGCCTATATAAGGGGGCCAAGTATACCATTGTATGGACATCAAAAAGAGAAAGATAATAAACAATAACATTTGCCATTTGTGAGTTGAATGTTTTGTTCCTCCAAGTGTGTTTAATTGTTGTGTTTGCTAACTCCTTGTGCTCATCTCTGTTAACCGGCGTCAAAAGCCCTATTTAACCTAAGAACAACTGAAAATGATGTCAGAATCACTAAACTATATATATATATATATATATATACTATATATATATATATTTATATATATATTATATTATATTCTATTGATCTTATCAAATTTTAAGAACTCTAATAGCTAAAATTAAGCTACTTCCTACACTACTGAGCTTAAATGAAAGGAAATTAAGCACAAAGGACCTAAGCTATAAGCTGAAATCTCAATAAGCATCTAAAATGAAAACAACAGCCAAACAGACCCTTAAGCTCACTTTGAGCTTAAAATTAAGCTCCCAAATAAGCACTCTAGAAGATGAAACTTAACTTTTCTTAAAATCTGGCTTAAATGCTACATAAAACTGCTTTTTGAAAGAGATTTTGACTACAAGAGCTTATAGAAAAAGCACTATGAAAACAGACAGTTAACTCAGTAGCTGCTGAGTTTTGGATTTTTAAAAGAAAATTTGATGATTTTAAGAGCTAAAACAGATAACAAGATAAGCTAGATTTTAGAAACTAAGTGCAAACTTATAAAATATGAGATAAAAGCTACTTAAATGCTGAAAATCAAAAGCTTAAACCTATTTTATCCTACTAAAAATCAAGCTAGATAATAGCAGTTTGAGTGTTTACCCTATCTGATGCAATGACAAGCATAAAAACCACAACTTTAAATCTATTAGTGCAGACCTAATGAAACATATTGAGACTATTTTTAACACTTTTTATCAACTAAAACAAGAGCAAAGCAAGCTAAGTTTCTACCTAAAACAGAATTGAGCTAAAATGCACTTAAATTCTAACCAAATGATGACAAATACTTCATTACCAACTAGATTATGAAAACTTTGATTTAAAACTAATCTAACTCAAAATACTAATTATTCTAACTTAATAAAGGGTGAAAAACAATTACTAAAGACAAGAAGGCCACAAACAGTTCTAACTTGCAGTTAGACTGTTGTTCCAAACACCCCTTTAAACCAATTTAGAAACCATTTTATTGGAAAACTTTTAATGAAATGCTATCAAAGCTAAATCTAACTATCCATATAATAAACAAACTTATAAACAGACATAGCCTACTCAATTAACAAATACCAGATGATAAACCTATTATATCAACCTTAATTAACAATTTTCAATAAGCTAATAAGCCAGATTTATTAAGCTAATAACTATGCTAATATTTTTTGGTTTTTATGATTTTTAAGACACAAAATGAGTAAGACTAAGATCTACACTACAAAAGCTAAAAACAGATAGTCAAACAAGATTAATAAGCATAATGAAACAAAATTAAGCACAAATAAGCTAGAGTTAAGCAGAAAATAAGCAAATGCAACTTATTAAACTAAGATACTTGAATTTAAAAGAAAACTTACAGAAACCTTAGCTAAACAAAGGCAATAAGCTCAAGGAGCTATTTCTACAGCTCTAGCTTATCAAATGATAAGCTAGTAAAGTCCTTATGAACTCATCCATGGCTAGTTCATCATCCAAAAGCTCAAAATCCAATAGCAAAGGTAATTAACTGATTTTTATAGTTTAAGTAGATTAAATGCTTATTATGAGCTTAATTTGAGCTTAGAGACTCAAAGAGCTTAAGATGAGCTTGTGAGAAGCTTATGTAACATTAAAAGCTTATTAAACAAAGTTTTAAGTGAATGTGAGAAAAGCAAATACGAATTCTATTAATGAAAAAGTTGAGTACAATTCTGAAAAGGAAATTACATTTAAGCAAACATTAAGCTAAAACATTTTAAATGAAAATTACATAAGCTAAAATTTTTAAAAGCTAAAAACTAGATATCCCGTGTGTGTGAATGTGAGGGCTATTTATAGCCTGAGAATGAAGGTTCTAGGTCTCTTGCCCTGCTCTCCTTGTCTTGATCTTAGCCCTTGAATAAATTCCAATCATTGAGTCATAATTTGAGCCGTTGGATCACTTTGGTGAGCACACGGATTGCCAACGTGGCATTCCGTGTGTCAGAGCCATTGTGCTTCTTTTTCAAGTCTTTTAGTGCAAATTTCCATTTCCCCGTGTGTTTTCTTCATTCCAACGTGTCATTCCTTTGTGTGGGTTTTAACCAATGAGAGCGCTTGGAGATGTAATACTCTGCCAGCTTGTACTTAATCCCTTGAATTGTCTCTCCACGTGGCCAATTTTGATTTGCCCTTTGGTTTGAGCTCGAGGTAAAACGGGGAAGAAGGTGAATAGTGGTAACTCCTTTTCCCGCGTTTTACTTTTATAAAAGGGGAAGTTTGACTTTTCTTTTACCGGGGTTATTACTCGTTTGACTTTGGGCTTATAAAGGGTTTTGGGCCGGGTAAGGGATAACAGGTTTTGGATTTGGTTTATATAAGAGAGTAACGGGTGTTAACTCTTATAATAAAAGAGTTAACACCGTTAGGGTTTAGGGATTATTTTTGCAATTTGGTTTTCTTTAAGGGACTGATTTGGGAAATTTAGAATTTTTTGTCTTTATATAGTTGACTTTGGTGACCAAGGGTTGAGTTTTGTTATTCTTTGATAGCATTCTCCCGGCTCTTGTATTCTCTTTCCTTTCCCGTGTCCGTGTTTGTCCGGTTTTGACCGTTTTCTTGCGATTTTTGCATTATCCGTACCTACACAATCACAAAGACAAAACAAACAATATACAAGTATTTTAAGCACAATTTTGTCTTTTTAGGGCCATTTTTGATATAAAAAGGATATGTGTTTTCACACATATCACTAAACTTAAACACTTTAATAATCAGCTCGTAGACTTTTGATTCTTTATTAGATATCTTGTACTTTTGATTAGTGATCTTTTGATTCATCATTGACTTGTCTTTGATTGTAAACTTGAGCTTTCATGAGATCATCAGCCAAATCTAATCTTTCATCATCTTGTAATGTATTGCCATCTTGTGCACTTGTGAAGAAATACACGATATCAGAGTTTGCGGAAGCTTTGACACCTTTATGAGATTTTTCATAACTTCATAACAAGTGTAGGTCGTGTCTGAGCATTCGGTTATTAACTTGACATTACTGGAACTGGGTATCTCCATCTCCATCTCCATCTTTAAATGATCCTGTAATGAAACAGTTAGCAATAAAGAGAAAATTGATTTGAAAAAATCAGTCTAAGTGTTAATTATGAAAATATTTTGTAACACTTCGAGAGTTTTGATTGTTTGTCAAATGTTCAATAACCGTCAATTCATATACTGGAACAAGTTTGATTCACGTAGAATCGCACCATCGTTTCTTTCCAGTTGACACAAGTTTGATTCTTGTAGAATCGCACAAGTCACCTACCAAGAGCTTGTTTGATGTTGGCTCTAGCAGGATTTCCATCTTCATTGTGAAAAACCTTCGTTTCACTCGGATGTTCTGGCAATATCACAAGGATAATGCGTAGGACTCTTAGGATAGTCTTGTTTCCACAGTGTGTGAAAGACAAGAGAATTGGCAATGTGTCCTAACGAGATTAATTGATGATCTCTTGGCTCTAGACTCGATAGTGCGTTTTGGTTTTAGTGATCGGAGGCTGGAGCTGACTGCCACCTTTTCAATATCAACTAACTCGGAGTGAGAAAGTCAATAGATTACGTGTTTAGTCTCCGTGAGAAATGAAACAGAAATCTTTTGAGAGATTCTGAGTGGCTAGGGAGGGTTGTGCATTGCATCACTGGGTCCATGATGTCGGTCTTCAATGTCAGCAATCATCTTAGTGATTCTGGCAGCATATGTATTGACCCGGTTTCTGCCTAAGTGTATGGAGGGCTTCTTTCTTTACACCCTTTATCCTTACAATTCTTTTTAATTCTTCAACCCCTTCAGTGCTTACCGAGACTTCATGACTAGAACCTTGTTGGGTTTATTCCAGTACTAGCTCCATCTCAGTCGGCACTATTCCCTTATTCTGTGAGTAAGAGATACATAAGCTGGGGACAAAATTCTTAGAGATCATTAGAGAAAAAGATTCAGGAACGAATACGATGGCAGCGAAGACTTTGAAGATCCTGATGGATGCGGGGAAAGTAAGGAAAACGAAATTCTAGGAACCATAATAAACAAGTTACATGATGAATGGTTCAAGGGAACGGATGAAGATGACGAAGATTTAGAAGGAATTATTGATTACCTTGAACCAACATCATATGACGGATTATTAATTCGGATAACGAATAATACAAGGAAATGAAGTGCAGATTGCTGGGAATGCCCTACGTCAAACCACCCCCAATTTTAATTGAAAAGGTCAGTGTTACTAGATATAGCATTGGTCCAGGAGAAGTTTATACAAAAATGAAAGTTTCGGAAGTGGGAGAATTATCTAGGACTAGGGGAAATATTGCCAACATAAGAGCTAGAAATATGAAAGAAATCTTAAGGAATGACGATGAGAAAGAGTCATACGACGAAACGTAGAGTGGGCATGAGTCTAACTTAAAGAATCGTTAATAAACAAAAGTGCTTGTCGGGAGACAACCCATCTTTTTATCAATAAATTTCATTTTCTGCATATTAGATGGTTTGCATGTTTTGCTTTGTTTTGCAGGTTCCAGTAGTTAGGAGGCAACTTTCGAGACCGACTCGATCCGTAATTTTGTGGTAAATTTTCTGAATTAGAAGCAGTTACGGCGTAACATATACGGTTACACCATAACCTATTCAATTACGACGTAAACCTTATTATGGTTACGCCGTAAGCTTATAAACTAAAATTTCAAAATACCACATGATTACGGCGTAACCACCAGAGTTACGCCGTAACCTCTTTCTGCAAATCCTTAAACTAAAGTTTTAATGCATTACTAAACCTTGTATATCTAAATGAACTTTGTGGGTATGTTCTCTGGAAACCCTCACGAGACTTCACTTCTTCACTTGGGCCGCCAAGTGGTTTAAAAGGCTTGTTGCATATCCTAAATGCAATCGTGATTCCTACGAAAGTAGTTAGGTTTGTATTCCTTGTATATATATCATTGAGCGATTTTATGCTTTTAGTTTGTTTTAGTGATCACATGGGAAAATAAGCTTGGTCAAGATGGAGATTTTTTGTATTTCTCCATCAGGTTATTACATCTCATATGCTCAGAAGCAAGGCTCAATGGAGTTTCTTGTTCTAATTCTACTCTTTCTGTTTATTTTATTTCCTAAATGTACAATAGGGACATTGTACAAAACAAGTGGGGGGATGGGAGTAGAATTATCACTTAACCTATTCTTGCCTTTTATTTTCTAGTTTTCTTTGAAAAATGGTGCCGATTTTAAGATTTTTGACATGTTTTTCTTACTAAACTAGAATTAAACTTTGCTGAATGCACATTACCCTTTATTATTACTTGGTGAGGTTTAAGCCTAATGTTCCATTTTCATCTCATTATACAAAAATTCACCAAAATATTGAGTGTGCCGGTAGTATTATTGACTTTAGAACTTGGCATGTACATCATTTTGAGACCTAATTGATTAGCAGGAAAAGATGGTTCGAGAAGGAAACATTTAGGAATTCACCCAAATAGCCATTATGTGTGTGTTTATCGACTTGTTACACTGACTTGTCGACCTCCCATGTTAAAAACCTTTTGTTGCACTCATCATTAGTGCAAGATCCCCCTAGATCACCCTTGTTAAGCCAATCTATGTTTTCACTTATGTTTCGTTACACCATTTTGCCTTAGCCAACCTTGTAGTCTATATTTATTCTTGTGTTGGAAGTTCTGGCTACTGGTATGTGTTTAATTACACATACCTTTTACCTTTAAAAACGAGCTAAAATAACCAAAAACGGACTTAAAATGCCAAATATATGCTTGTTTTGCTAATTGTGTTGTGCAGGAACGGATATCTAAGAAAAGGACGAAAAACGAAGCCAAAAACGACAAAACCGGACACGGAATGGAAAAGCGTGGAAAAGACACAGTCAAGTCTAAGCCCAAGTGTAGAAAAGTCAACCAAAGTCAACCCCGAAGCCAAAAGTCAAGAAAAATAAGTTTGGGGGCTAAAATTGTCAAAACCCTAAACTTATTTAAAGAAAAAAACGAGAAAAAGAAGAGAAGGGCCCAAACTGCCAA